>CM038703.1:3365418-3415418 GCA_021613375.1 Megaleporinus macrocephalus
GTTTGCAGTAACCGGCCGTCACGCTTGAGCACAGCTAGCTAAACATGCTACTGTTCAGTCTTTACAGTTTGAACTAGAACTCAACATTTCTGACATCAGCGGTGACATCACACACCACGTTAGTGTAAATGGTGAACAGAGAGGGTGGAGGAGAGAGTGACACAGTGCTGGAGTTGTTGTGAAGCTGTGTGTTGGTGTTGACGGAGAAGGAGAGTGTCTGTTAAAGGAGCTCCGCTTTCTAGCAGGAAACATTCACACTCAGTAAACAGCTACATACACTGAACGGGAGTGTCTCTGAGCTTCACACTCCTTTATTAGTGAGTAGTATGTTCACTACTAAGACTGTACTTTCACCTTCAGGATCCACAAACGAGGAGAAGCAGCTGACGCTAACGCTAAACGTTCTCAGGAGAGAGTCCAGCGCATGTTCACGTTCACGGTTCTTCTCGCGGTTCTCCATAATCTGGAGCTTCTGGACTTCCTGTGTGGGGAAACTGTGACTGCATTGTGTTTTAGTCTCCGCTTAAAACCAACAGCCTCCGTCAAGTCTCTCACCAGTGGTGGTCTACTGAACCACTCAAACTCATCCAGACTGAAGTGAGGAGAGCAGAGCGGGGGTCTTTGGGTAGCTGTGTTGGTCCACACGCTGCTTCACTAACTATTCTCCTTGTTTATGTTTGTGAAGCTGTTTAGACTAATATCAGTCTTTCACTGCCTTTCACTGAAACAACATCAACAACACAATGTACATGGTTTTCTTTAAGCTAGTTTAGTAACTAACACTCACTCCTTCACACCACAGTCCAGTTCAGACCTGAAACCATCTGACCTCATCTACCCAGCAGACATTGTGCGTCAGTAATAAGGGCCATATGTTACATATTTAGAATAAAAGAGTTAATTTATAAATAAATCTGATACTTTAAGTGATTTTTTACAACATATTTTACATTTTAGACTCATTACAACATATTAAGGCTTACAAGTGTTACCAGCCGGGGTTCCCTTTAAGAGAGACTTGATGGGACCACAGTGCAGCCGCTTCAGATTCCTTGGTGGTTCACATATCTTAGGATCTCACCTGGACACTGAACACATGGCACCTCATCAAAAAGGCCCAACAACCCAACCTGCCACCTCTGCAACTCCTCTGCAACGTCTACAGGTCTACAGTGGAGAGCGTCCTGACCAGCTGCATCACGGTCTGGTTCGGCAGCTCCACTGCTGTAGAACGGAAGGCTCTGAAGTCCATCACTGCCGCTGTCCTTCCACCCGTACAGGACATCTATGAAATAGGATGCCTTAGGAGAGCCAGCAGTATCACCACGGAGCCCACAAACCCTAGCCACTTCCTGTTCCACCAGCATTTGAGCCAGAACCACCAAGAACCAAGAACAGCTTCTATCCTCATGTTGTTGAACTGGTCGCGCCAACAGCTCTCACCAGACCATGAGCACCAGGCTGGACTCTAACATTCCTCTACCGAGCTACCTCGTACTGCAATACGTACATATACACAGTCACTCTACGTACCAAGTATCAATACACTGTCTTTGTTGTCTATAGTCTACTGTATTGTATTGTCTATATATTATATTTCTATTTATTATCTTTATTTCTTCATTTCTATTGTCTAAATGTAGTGTTTACAGACCCGAGCTGTAGCTCTACTCCATTTCGGTATAGTGTGTGTGTATAATGTATAACAATAGTCATCAAAGTTGAATTGAATTAAGTGTGTTATAAATGGCCCACCAGCCTTGCAGTCTTTGCTTTCACCTGATGGTGGCAGCACTAATGTAAAAGTATAGTAAGCCGACAGCATCTTTTCTACAGTAATAGGAAACAATGCAAACTGAAAACCTGTCTATAATTATTCTGACTACCATTTCGGTCCTCGGGTCTTTAAAAGCGGTCCGGTCTGGCCCGACAGCCGGGGCCGGGTTGGTAGTGAGGCTGGACTGATTTCTCGGTTCCTCTGACGGACAGATTTAGGAGTGTCTCGCTGCGGCTCCAGCTCCGCAGCGTCAGCTCCGTTTTTCCCCTCATAAACTGACTGTCTAGCGTGATAGACACTCCAGAGGGAGAGAAGGACGGAAAAGAAAGAGAGAGAGACAGAGAGAGAGAGCCCCACCCAGAGTAAAGGAGGGAGAAGGAGGGGAGGAGGGAGGAGAGTTACTGTACCATTCTGCATGGCCTCGTGTTTCCAGCGGGGGGCGCATTTGTCTGCTCGCTCTATAACAAATGGGAGAAGCACAACAGACGTCAATACAGTGAAGCACAGAGAGAGAGAGAGAGAGAGAGAGAGAGATGAGAAAGAGAGAGAGAGAAAGAAAGAAGATAGAGAGGGATCTGGACAGAGGAGATAAAGAAAGTGAAAAGAGAAGAAGAGAGTGAGAAGGACACAAAGAGAAAGAGTATAGAAAGGAAGAGAAAGAGTGAGAGAGAAATAGAAGAAGTGAGATAAGACAGTGAGGGAAATGGAGAGAGATGAGAGAAAGAGAGACAAGAAACAGAAAAGAGAAAGAGACAAGAGCAAGGAAGACAGTGAGAGAGAAAATAAGAAACAGTAAAGAAAGGAAGTTAAAGAGTGAGAGAGAAAGAGACAAAGGCAGGAAAGAAAGGGAGTGAGAGAGTGAAAGAGAGAGAGAGAGAGAGGCAGAGTAAAAAAGAACAGAGAGAATAAATAGAAAGAGAGAGAGAAGAGAAAGAGAAGATAGAAACGGTGAGAGAAAGAGAGTGAGAGGCAGAGTAAAAGGGAATTAAGAGAGAGAGAGAATATAAAGAGAGAGAATATAAAAAGAGAGAGATGAGAGAGAATATAAAGAGAGAGAGAATATAAAAAGAGAGAGAGAGATGAGAGAGAATATAAAGAGAGAGAGAATATAAAAAGAGAGAGAGAGATGAGAGAGAATATAAAGAGAGAGAGATGAGAGAGAGAATATAAAGAGAGAATATAAAGAGAGAGAGATGAGAGAGAATATAAAGAGAGAGAGATGAGAGAGATAATATAAAGAGAGAGAGATGAGAGAGAGAATATAAAGAGAGAGAGAATATAAAAAGAGAGAGAGAGAGAATATAAAGAGAGAGAGAGATGAGAGAGAGACTATAAAGAGAGAGAGATGAGAGAGAGAATATAAAGAGAGAGAGATGAGAGAGAGAATATAAAGAGAGAGAGATGAGAGAGAGAGAACGAGAGATGAAAAAGAGAGAGGTGAGCGAGAGAGATGAGAGAGAAAATATAAAGGGAGAGAGAGAATATAAAGAGAGAGAGAGAGAGAGAGAAAATATAAAGGGAGAGAGAATATAAAGAAGGAGAGAAAATATAAAGAGAGAGAGAGAGAGAACATAAAGAGAGAGAGAGATAGATGAGAGAGATGAGAGAGAGAAAATATAAGGAGAGAGAGATAGATGAGAGAGAGATGAGAGAGAGAGAGAGAGAAAATATAAAGAGAGAGAGAGATAGATGAGAGAGATGAGAGAGAGAGAGAAAATATAAAGGGAGAGAGAGAATATAAAGAAAGATGAGAAAGAGAGAGAGAATATAAAGAGAGAGAGAGAATATAAAGAGAGAGAGAGAGAGAGAGAATATAAAGAGAGAGAGAGAATATAAAGAGAGAGAGAGAGAATATAAAGAGAGAGAGAGAGAATATAAAGAGAGAGAGAGAATATAAAGAGAGAGAGAGAGAGAGAGAGAATATAAAGAGAGAGAGAGAGAGAACATAAAGAGAGAGAGAGAGAGAGAGAGAGAGAGAGAGAGAGAGAGAGATTAGACAGTATGTGCAGTATAATCAGACAGTGAAGGGTCACAGCATGTTAACAGTGATAAAGTCACTGAACACAAACTGATCACATGATCCCCCATATGTGTAAGAACGGCCCCACAAAACTGCCCCTGTAAACACTTTCCCCGCCTGCAGTTACCCCCCACGTGCACTACAGAGCAAATCTGACCACCAGGCATGAGCCTCTATCTGAGACGACACTCTATCCACGCTTAATCACGACATCCAGGTGTGAAACTTAAGATCAGATGTAAAAGCAGAGGAAGACTCTGGAATCACTCGGAGAAGAAGCTGGAAGTAGCTGATAGATGTGGCTTCATCAAAGCCGGCTGATGTAACCCAGCAGTCACTGTGGCATCGCCACCGGACAACCACGTCTCTACTCCACACCAGGCTTTCATTTTCACAGGCTTTAAACACTACTGTGCACATCTGCAGGGGAGTTCAACCAAATTTCCACAATTTCTGCATAACGAACAGGTTTAATCCGAGTCATTCAGAGAGGTCTGATTGGTGTAGAGCTCAGTTCGAGAGAAACGCCTCAGCTGCTCAGCAGTCCGGGGGTCTCTGACGTTGCGTACTGTGCTATACTACACTCTGACAGGTTTGGGTGGCAGGCAGGTCAGTCTGGTACAGGGGTCGGCAACATGCGGCTGCATTACTGCGCCCCCTTGTGGCTCAACAGCAGAATGACAGTCTTAGGTAAAAATAAAATAATACTGTGTTGCAGTAAAATACAACACATGGTTATAAATATGATACATGAAATTCAATATAAGTTCTATTTCACTGACTTTTAACTCTGACGACTGGTTGACAGACTGAGTTTGAACTTTCCAGTTCCACCTTATATGGTGCTGCCTACAGTACTGTGCATAAGTTTGAGTCACTCTGGGATGTTATTGTATATAAAAGCTATTGTTTGCAGACAGGAAGCTTTTATTTATTCAGTAAACACTTTATTATTAAATATTAATCAGTATTAATAGAGTAAGTAGTGTTTTCCATACGTCAGTGTCTTTATTTAACTCTTTCCAAGCTTCTCCTAAACAACCCAGTATTATTATCAGTTCTGATCTAATACCTGCTTTGGCTGCTCAGTACTTCATTAAACTAAATCAAGATTTGCTGCTGAAGGAACTGAACACATTCATACAATGTCTGGGGCGTCCAGGAGAAATCTGAAACCTAACTTTGTTCTTCAAACTGGATCAAGATCTGATCTACTTCTCTCACAATAACATATTCACGATACTTTGTATTGTATGTGTGATTATTTACATCTGTTCTAATCAGATCTGGTGAACATACACTTAGTAATCAGATAAAGACTTTTACACTATCAGCTCAGGAGCCTCAGACTTTTGAACAGTAGTGTATGTTGTTATGGTGCCTTCACTGGTGGGCAAGTTACCCACATATACCAGGCCACATGCTGGATTTTAAACTTTGCGCTGGTAACAATCAGGATGGTCCTTCGTATCTTTGATTAGGAGAACACAGATAAGCTTTAAACCTAGTTGGTTGACATGTGTTGGAATTAGCATATAGTTACAAAAATCACAAAAGTTTATAAGAGAAAATAATAAATATCTCTTTGTTTCTCTTATTTTATTTGAGGTGCTTTAAAAGAATGTTTACAAATCAGGGCTGTGTTTTGGCAAGAACCTGGTGATACAACACGTATTGTGATACATCACTCACGATTCAATATATCATGATTTTTCAAATCCTACTATTAAAACACACCACAGTATAAACAGGTTTGTCAGTGTTTACAATAGCACTGCGCCCTTGTGCTGCTTGTTAATGTTGGAGTGGAGCTGAAAATGGATTACAACACTGCCATCTAGTGGTCAGAGGTTTAAACACAATGCACAATGATTCACTGTCTGCCAGGAATCTGTGTATTGATACTGTGTTTATGAGAATCGATACAGTATCAGTAAATATAATATCCCGATACTCGATATTTCGATATTTTCTTACACCCCTATTACAAATCACTACTGTCTCTCTCTTTACCTGCTGTTCCAACATTTCTGAGCTGGGTTTATAAATTAAATGACTATATGTGAAACCCCTGGTTTCTATCATCTTCTATATATTTCTATATAGAAATCTGAGTTTCTCTAGAACAAAGCATTCTACACCAAACCACCCTGAACGACTTCCATGTTTATATTTAACAGAATTAAATTTTTTAAACATTATTGGACTTCCCCTTTATGGTCCGTGAACATACACAGACATATCAGAATATTATGATCCTGGTTTAGAAAGAACTCTCAGGTTTGGAAAGGTTTGGAAAGTGACCACAGTGGAAATGGAAATGAGACGAATGGTGGTCTCTGGCTCGAACGGTGCTGTACTTCATGGACTGTGTTGTTAATTAGCTCACATTTCATTACATAATTACTAATTGGTTAATTGCATGTGCTGATAACTATGTACAGAATACAGAGCAGAACTGTGGCCCAGCTTACGGTTCCTGAGAACCCGCTAGAGAACCTCTGGGACCGATGAGGAGCCGAGGGACGTCTTACCTGACATACTGCTGCGGATCAGGGCCTAAACATCATTCTTACGTCGTTCACGGACTCCTCGATATCTGTGAGCGACACGAGAGCACGAGGATCAGTCACTGAGATCAAACAGAGGTTAATAATAACAACGTATGACACACTATGTAAACAAAGCTAGAGCTTTAAACATTCACTTCTTTAGCCTGTACTTGGAAACGGGCCACACAGACTAGTCAGCTTTACTGCCTAAGGATTAAGATTGGATTTGGATTAGAGCCAGAGTTAGTTTTAGGACCAGGGTGAGGATTAAGTTTTAGATTGAGAATAAATTTGGGGTTAGGATTAGAGCCAGAGTTGGTTTTAGGACCACTGTAAGAATTAAGTTTTGTATTGAGTGTAAAATTGGAGTTAGGATTACAGCCAGAATTAGGTTTAGGACCAGGGTGAGGATTATGTTTTAGATTAAGGATGAAATTGGGCAAGGTTGGGATTAGGATTAGAGCCAGAATTAAATTTAGGACCAGGGTGAGGATTAGGTTTTGGATTGAGGATAAATTTGGGATTAAGATTAGAGCCAGAGCTAGGTTTAAGACCAGGGTGAGGATTAGGTTTTGGACTGAGGGTAAATTTGGGATTAAGATTAAAGCCAGAGCTAGGTTTAAGACCAGGGTGAGGATTAGGTTTTGGACTGAGGGTAATGTCAGAGTCTGCATTAGAGCCAGAGTTAGGATTAGAGCCAGAGTTAGATTTAGGACCAGAGTGGGGATTAGGTTTTGCATTAAGGATGAAATTGGGTACCAGGGTTAGGTTTAGAGCCTGGGTGTAGATTGGGTTTTAGATTAAGTGGTAAAATTGGGATTAGGATTAGTAGCAGGGTTAGGTTTAGGGCCTGGGTGTAGATTAGGTTTTAGATTCAGGATAAAATTGGGATTAGGATTAGAGATGAGGATTAGGTTTTGGATTAGGAGTAAAATTTGGATTATTATTAAAGCCATGGTTAGATGTAGGACCAGGGTGAAGATAAGGTTTTGGACTGAGGCTAAAGCTAAAGGGTTATTTTTAGGCCTAGTTTAGATGAATTCCTGTACTTCAATCCTAAATCCATCATCATCTTCATAATATATGTTGTTCTGAGGTCACCAGCATTATGTGTGTTGATCTTAGCCTGAATGCTAATCCCTTAAAATCTGAATTCAGTTTCAGCCAACAGACATAATTAGCTGTTTGTGATTCTACTCACCTTGCACTGCTTGATACCCGAGTCCTCTCCAGTGAGGTTCACAGCAGTGAAGCCTGTGGAGCAGACAGACAGACAGACAGACAGACAGACAGACAGGGAAAGTTAGCTCCACCTAGTTGACATATGAGGAAATTTAAATGGGAAGCAATCTGAAAACCTAATCATATCAAACTCATATGAGCTTCCCACGTGGACCAAAGCTCTACACTGCAATCTCACTGAGTTCAGCCTGACCTCATAGCACTTCCAGGAGAAATTAACCTAAAATCCAATTTCCTTATTCCGACGTTCAGTACTACGGGGTTATTTCCGTCTGGAGATGTTGGCCGAAGTCTAAAGCTTTACTGGTATTAACACAGCTCCACCCTGAAACCTAATCAACACAATTAGCTTAAAAAATTGACTTAATATCTCAAAATAATGATGTAACAACATTATGTAACAATAAGAAATGACATTTCAGGAAAGCCATCAATCATTGAGGAATAAAAAATCATTATTGCAATCAATATTATAAAACTACAAGCCCATAGTTTGAGAAACTAGGTCAGCGTTTCGAGAAAACAAGTCATTATTTTGAAAAACGTCAACATTTTTGAGATACTAAGTCAATATTTTGAGAAAGTAGGAAGTCATCAACGTCATAAGTAAATAAGTCATTACCATTTAAACATACTGAGTCAATAGTCTTAGTCCATGTTTGTAGACAACAGTGCATCACACAGTGTCAGAAACCACACAATCCAGTCTATTAGAGATCATCTCTGAACATCTCCACGTGGTTGAGCTTCATACAAATCACAGGTTTATAACCTTCCATTGCAACTTCAGACGCCAAACACGATGGACTGACCACTTTAACCCCCACAGCATGGGACCTGTATTCATTTTCTATGTTACTGTATGTACTGCTGAGTATCTGTTTGGTAAATCTACTGAAATCAGTTTATTTCATTATTTAATGTTCCAAGTGTTCATTAAAATCTTGTTTTTGATCTTAAATCATTATTTTAATTCTTATTTATTTACTTCACGAGCAAAAATAATATTTGTAAACATGTTCCTGACTGCAAATGTTTACGTCAACAGCTCCTATCAAACTTCATAGAGAACACATAAGGGTTAAATCTGAGCCGTGTTGTGTGTTAGAAGTAGTAGTATATAAAATATATAAAAGTATATAGTATATAAAATATAAGTATATAAAATAAGATAAATAATAAACATATATATATATATATATATATATATATATATATATATATATATATATATATATATATATATATATATATAAATAAATGAATAATAATAATAAAATAATCAAAAACCAGTGAGGAAGCTTGAATGATGAAATGAATTTATTATAAAGATATAGAAAATAAAACCCCAGTCGGGTCACTTTGGACCCAGGCTGTGCATCAAAGGGTTAAAGGTGGGAGGGGTCATTAAAAACAGTGGCGTGTCTACAGAAACAGAAAAGCCCTGTTTAACAGTTTAATGGAAGCATACGGGGCTCTTCAGAGAATAAGGAAGCTCATAAAGCAGCTCTTTTGAAGGAAAGACCTAAAGCTGTTCTGGAGAGCGGATCACCAAAGTTATGGTCTTGTGACTCAGCCTGTGTCAGAATGGTGCCAGTGTTGTAGCGGCGGAGGGGAAGAAGAAGCTGGTACCACGGTTTGCTGTTTTTTCCGTCGTTAGCCGCCTCTGGTTCAGTGTTCAGATGATTGGGCAGATCTCAGCTCACTGCTTTGTAGATCATTAATGAAATGTTTAAAGCAAAGTTCCTCAAAGAAAGATTGGAAGGGATTTGGATGTTTCACTCTATACTCTGGATCATATGTGGCATCATATTATATATTTATTTATTTAGCAGATTTATCTGTATAACTATATGTTATATATAACTATACTGTTAACTATATATATAATGACTGCGCTGTTATTATTATACTATGCCTGTTATATTATAAACCATATTTACAGTCTATACATATAAATATTAGGGGTGTAAGAAAATATCCAAGTATGGAATATCGGGATATTATATTTAGTGATACTGTATCGATTCTCAAAAACACATACAGATTCCTGGCAGACAGTGAATCATTGTGTGTTGTGTTTAAACCTCTGACCACTAGATGGCAGTGTTGTAATCCATTTTCAGCTCCACTCCAACATTAACAAGCAGCACAAGGGTGCAGTGCTATTGTAAGCATTGATAAACCTGTTCATACAGTGGTGTGTTTTAATAGTAGGATTTGAAAAATCACAGTAAATCACTTTACTTTTAGTATTGCAATATATCACGATATACGTATTGTATCACCAGGTTCTTGCCGATACACACCCCTAATAAATATTACTGCGTTTTGCTGCATATTTGCACTGCTGATTGTATAACTGTGTATTTGCACTACTATAGTGGTCTGCACTGTTTACACTGGTTAACTGCACTACTGTCATCAATCTCACACACACACTGAGAGACTTTTTCTGTTTTTTATTTTATATTCTATATTTACATTGTGCATGTCTATATATATATATATCCGCCCATCTATCCATCTATCTAGCTATCTATCTAGAACATCATTAAAAGGTTCCAGGAATGTGGAGGAATCTCAGTGCCTGAAGGGTACATGCCTCAGCTGAATAACTATAACTGTTTGATCCTTCAGACGATCCCTCACTGCATCAAGAGCCACCGTTTATTTATCTGGACTCAGGATTAAAGCTTCATTAACCATTACAACACGCCAGTTCAAACCTGACTGAATCAAAAGGAAACTAATGTTAACCTAATGTGCGCCGTCTACTTCTCTGGGCCCGGAGGACAATCTCTACTTTAGCTTGTTTAGGAAGAAACAGAAGTCGGTGCTCCAGATTAAAGTTGAAAAGGACCCTCCAGACTGTTATCAGCAAGAAGGCCAAAGGCCAGGGTCTGCCGTGGTGGGTGGTCAGTGAGTAAATACCTTTGGCAAAGGTCAGTTATATTTCTGTGTTTTTTAAGATCTGCTCCTTTAAGACGACGACTCTTCCAGGGACGTCCTGCGTTATGTAGACAAGGCAAAACCACATTTTACACACTTTACAAAGCCAGGACTGACCACTGCCTACAGCCCTGACCACTGCCTACAGCCCTGACCACTGCCTACAGTCCTGACCACTGCCTACAGTCCTGACCACTGCCTACAGTCCTGACCTTTCCTCTCGTAGACTTCCCCTCTCTTCATCACTCAGTGTCTTCAGTCCATACTCGTCTTACTAATGGCTACATGGTTTAGTCACTTGTGGACGTTATTATATATAAAAAAACTATTTTTGTCCAAACAGGAAGTTTTTATTTAGTCAGTAAACACTTAAATAGAGATGGACCGATCAGCGTTTTTGAGAGCGATCGGCCGATAGCCAATACCAATAGAGGGTGTGGCTATATGCCACGGCAGGGCTACATGTAGCAAGCAAGTCTTAAGACATGGTCTAAACTGGTTTATTACCATTTTTAACCAGCTCATGTGAAACAGCATAATATTTATATATATTTATCAACTGTTTATTGGGTTTTACATTATTTGCCATAATAGAAAAAAAATATACAAAAGTATACAAATATACAGAGTCCGGGGTAACAGTATAATACAGACAATAAAATAAAGTTTGTGTTTCTTAATATAAAAAGTATAAAGTATAAAAACATTTTTTCTTCCGGTGTGGCATAATGTTTTTAACAAAATAAAAACTAAATAAACAAAGTAAACCAAACAAATATCACTAATACTGCAATCATTAAATTTAGACCCTTAATTTAAAACGAAAAAAGCTAATTTAATAAATGCAGCTTAAATTGCAGTCATTAAACGCAGACTCTAGTTTTAAACACATTTTAAATGTAGAATATTGAATTGTTGCTTCTGTTCTGTTCGTACCGGTCAGATCTGGTCTGTACGGGTTTCTGGATTATTTCCACCTAGTGGTTGAGAGAGGAATTGCAGGGAGCTAGCTAGAGGGGGTTTCCAGGATGAAACTCTAGCTGGAAATACAGAAAGTAGGCTATTTTGTTTAATGCCATCGATCGGCTCTCGGGATCCTTTTCTTCCATCTCTACACTTTATTATTAAATATTAATCAGTATTAATAGAGTAAGTAGAGCTTTTACACTTTATTATTAAATATTAATCAGTATTAATAGAGTAAGTAGTACTTTTCTATACGTCAGTGTGTTTATTTAACCCTTTCCAAGCTTCTCCTAAACAACCCAGTATTATTTACAGTTCTCATCTAATACCTGCTTTGACTGCTCAGTACTTCATTAAGCTAAATCAAGATTTGCTGCTAAAGGAACTGAACACATTCATACAATGTCTGGGGCGTCCAGGAGAAATCTAGAACCTAACTTTGTTCTTCAAACTGGATCAAGATCTGATCTACTTCTCTCACAATAACATATTCATGATACTTTGTATTGTATGTCTGATTATTTACATCTGTTCTAATCAGATCTAGTGAAGATACACGTACTGATAATTTTCAGCAGAGGTTCGGCTCTTGGTTACTGCACGTACTGAAAACCTTCTCGAGCTCGTTTGACAGGCGTTTGTTTATTAGAGCTCATAAACGCAGACGGGATGTGAACTCCTCCAGAACTGCAGCCACTCTCACTCGAATAAACGTGTTTGGCTCATCAAGAAAGTGCTGCAGACACTTCGGTGGCCCTCTCGCGTGCTGCTGTCCTAAATTACAACTCCAAATGATAGGTTGGAGAAAGGCGTGCGTGCCGACTGGGTGTAGGCTGCTGTGTTTATTTTTTGCTGCCAATTAAACGGCGGCGCTTCTTATAGAGCTCGTCCCTGTTACTTGCCTGGCTGTGCAGAGCGTAGTCATGGGAACGCAGCACTTTCCCCATTTACTGTGTTAACCGTTACAGCACGCGGTACACAAAGCTCACGCTGGTGACTTAATAATTAGAACGTGGGTCTGTACGAAGTGAAATAGGGCTGTTATGGAACGTCTATAAACTCTACAGGAGGAGGAACTGCAACAAAGTCCATCATCTGCGGAGCTATGAAAGTCCATGTGAATTTATGGAATGCCCTCAGGAAAATGGGAAAACCAGAGCATCCACTAACGAATAGCCTCTACACAGGCTTCTACAGTTCTACTCTTACAGACTGTAGTTCATCTGATTCTCTGTATACTTTATTACTCTGTTCTTTAATGATCAGGACCCCCACAGGACCACCACAGAGCAGGAATGTTTAAACTGTGTCCACTCACTGTCCACTCTATTAGACACTCCTACTACTTGCTGGTCCACCTTGTAGATGTAAAGTAAGAGACAGTAGCTCATCTGCTGCTGCACAGTTTGTGTTCCTCTAGTCCTTCATCAGTGGACACAGGACGCCGCCCACAGGACACTGCTGTCCGGACAGTTTTGGTTGGTGGACGATTCTCAGTCCAGCAGTGACACTGAGATGGTGTGAGGTGCAGTGGTGTCTGATCCACTCATACTAGCACAAGACACTTTAAACACACCACCACCACGCCAGTGTCACTGCAGTGCTGAGAATGATCCACCTCCCTAATAGTATCTGCTCTGTGGGGGTCCTGTGGGGGTCCTGATCATTAAAGAACAGAGTAATAAAGTATACAGAGAGTCTGTGGGTTTAAACCTAAACATATACATGGAGGACGTATACGAGAAGATGATTGAGGACTCAGGATTGGTGGAGGAATCTTCAGTGACCTTAACTAAACTTGGAAAGCCTAAAGACCCTTATAAACAAAAAATGATGTCTTCAGTTACGATATCAGAGATATCAAAGACTACCAACTTTACCACAGATGGAGAAGATGTGGAGATGGTGGAGAACAACTCAATAAAGTGTTTGTGATGGAGGAGCCAGAAAAGAGCTCTAAATCAAAGAAAATAGCCTCAAATCAGAAACGTCTACTCTGCAGTCTTCTCCGAGCTCCTTTATGGACCTTACAGCTGGACAATCAACAAGCAAGACGGAAAACAAATACTGATGCCTTTGAACTCTGGCGCTGGTGAAGACGGTTGAGAATTCCTTGGACAGCAAAGAAAGCAAACGGTTAGATCCTCAACCATTCATTACGCTCGGAATATTAGTGAAGGTACGACACGAAGAGGAGGGCCAGCAACAAGATGGATACATCCAACTAGAGGAATGACAAAACAGCTAATCAGAAGCCTGATGATCAAAACAGAACATGAGATCTTCTGGAGAAAGACCATCCATATGGTCACCAGGACTTGGAATGGACTCCAAGAGAAGGAATCTGACCTCCACATTTAACACATCCATACAGTGACACATCCACACTAGTGGTCACACTTTTGCCCAGAGTGGTGGGCAGCCCTATCCATCATTGGAGGAGCAGTTGAGTGTTGGGTGTCTTGCTCAAGGGCACTTGAGTCATCTTCCAATAACCTTCTGGTCACAAGGCCAGTTCCCTAACCTCCAGCCCACGGCTGCCCATATCATACAGCAGATGTGAAGAAGTTCTCCAGGACGAGGTTTAGAGGCACGGAACTACACTGCATGCTACACTGCATGGCCAAATATATGTAGACACCTGACCATATTCACTTGCTGGACACCTTGTTCCAAAACTATGGGCACAGCTTCAGCTTCCACTCTTCTGGGAAGACTTTGGGAGTGACCGATGTTGGACAACCAGCATTCCAGTTCATCCTAAAGGCATTGAGAGGGCTCTGGAGTGGAGAACACTGGAGTTCCTCACACCAAACTCCTCAAAACTGCTGCACGAAAACCCTTCACTTGAACAAAAGGGGTCCAAAGAGACCCTCAAACCCCCAGATCAGCTCATGATCCCACCTCCACCAAACCTACTACTGGTACTATGCATTCCCATAGGTAGTGTCTCCTGGATTCATCCTCCAAACCAACATCCATCCATCCGATTGATAATGAAGCCTGACTCATCACTCCAGGGAGTTCAGTGCTTTACACCAGTGCAGCAATATTGATACATACGATCTTAGATCAAACACATACAACCTATTGATAAAAATTCCGTTTATAGAGTTTTATCTAAGCCTTTGAACGTGTCTGTACTAACTGGGTGGGTAAACGAAGGTAGCTCTAGCGGTTTGACTCTGTTTAGCCTGTTTGAGTCATGAAAACTCAGCCCACGCGCCAGTCTGAGCCAATTCACTCACTGTATGAGGAGAATTTGGCCTTCGACCCCCCCCCGATAGAAACCCTCCACAATAAAACCTGCAGAGGACGCTTTCAGAGGCCGGAGCGGCTCAGAGCAGCACGAGAGGTGGACAGAGGGAGAAAAGGAATGTGAAAGAGAGAGAGAAAGAATGTAAGCAGGACGTGAGGTGAAGAAAGTGAAAGAGAAAAGAGAACGAGAAGATGAGCGAGCGAGAGGCAGAGATTTGACAGACACAGAAGGAAACAAAAGAAGAAAGAAGATAAAGGGGACTGAGGGAAAAAGAACGAAAGAGAGATATTATGGGAGAGAGAGAGAGAGAGAATAAAAGAAATAGAGAGAATGCGAGTGAATAAAGAAAGAAACAGGGAGCGACATCCAGTGAGAGAGTAAAAGATGATGTTGAAAAAAAGAGTGAGAGAGAGGCTGAGAGAGGGAGTGAGAGAGCAAGAGAAAGAGAGAGATGAGTGTGAGAGAGAAAGAGCAAGACTGAGGTGGATTCAAAAAGAGGGGAATCGAGATAAAAGACTGAGACATAGAGAAAGAGGCAGAGAGAGAGAGACTGACTAAAAGAGAAAGACTGAGAGATTGAGAGAGAGACTAAGAGAGAGAGAGAAAGAGGCAGAGAGAGAGAGACTGAGAGAGAGAGAGGAAGAGAGAAAGAGAAACAGCGATAGAGAGAGGGAGAGAGAAAGTCTGAGGGTGGTTGCTGTGAGGATTTGATTGAGTGTTAGTGAGGTCAGGTACACTAAACCCTAACTCCTACATTTACACTAAACCCTAACTCCTACATTTACACTAAACACTAACTCCTACATTTACACTAAACACTAACCTCTACATTTACACTAAACCCTAACTCCTACATTTACACTAAACACTAACCCCTACATTTACACTAAACACTAACTCCTACACTAACACTAAACCCTAACCCCTACATTTACACTAAACACTAACTCCTACATTTACACTAAACACTAACTCCTACATTTACACTAAACACTAACTCCTACATTTACACTAAACACTAACTCCTACATTTACACTAAACACTAACTCCTACACTAACACTAAACCCTAACTCCTACATCTACACTAAACACTAACTCCTACATTTACACTAAACACTAACTCCTACATTTACACTAAACACTAACTCCTACATTTACACTAAACACTAACTCCTACATTTACACTAAACACTAACTCCTACATTTACACTAAACACTAACCTCTACATTTACACTAAACACTAACTCCTACATTTACACTAAACACTAACCCCTACACTAACACTAAACACTAACTCCTACATCTACACTAAACACTAACTCCTACATTTACACTAAACACTAACTCCTACATTTACACTAAACACTAACCTCTACATTTACACTAAACCCTAACTCCTACATTTACACTAAACACTAACTCCTACATTTACACTAAACACTAACTCCTACACTAACACTAAACCCTAACTCCTACATTTACACTAAACCCTAACTCCTACATTTACACTAAACACTAAGTCCTACATTTACACTAAACCCTAACTCCTACATTTACACTAAACACTAACTCCTACATTTACACTAAACACTAACTCCTACATTTACACTAAACACTAACTCCTACATTTACACTAAACACTAACCTCTACATTTACACTAAACCCTAACTCCTACATTTACACTAAACACTAACTCCTACATTTACACTAAACACTAACTCCTACATTTACACTAAACACTAACCTCTACATTTACACTAAACCCTAACTCCTACATTTACACTAAACCCTAACTCCTACATTTACACTAAACACTAACTCCTACATTTACACTAAACACTAACTCCTACATTTACACTAAACACTAACTCCTACATTTACACTAAACACTAACTCTTACATTTACACTAAACACTAACCTCTACATTTACACTAAACCCTAACTCCTACATTTACACTAAACACTAACTCCTACATTTACACTAAACACTAACTCCTACATTTACACTAAACACTAACTCCTACACTAACACTAAACCCTAACTCCTACATTTACACTAAACACTAACTCCTACACTAACACTAAACCCTAACTCCTACATTTACACTAAACACTAACTCCTACATTTACACTAAACACTAACTCCTACATCTACACTAAACACTAACTCCTACATCTACACTAAACCCTAACTCCTACATTTACACTAAACCCTAACTCCTACATTTACACTAAACACTAACTCCTACATTTACACTAAACACTAACCTCTACATTTACACTAAACCCTAACTCCTACACTTACACTAAACACTAACTCCTACATTTACACTAAACACTAACCTCTACATTTACACTAAACCCTAACTCCTACATTTACACTAAACCCTAACTCCTACATTTACACTAAACACTAACTCCTACATTTACACTAAACACTAACTCCAACATTTACACTAAAGCCTAATCCCTACATTTACACTAAACAATAAGCTCTACATTTACACTAAACCCTAACTCCTACATTTACACTAAACACTAACTCCTACATTTACACTAAACCCTAACTCCTACATTTACACTAAACACTAACTCCTACATTTACACTAAACACTAACCTCTACATTTACACTAAACCCTAACTCCTACATTTACACTAAACCCTAACTCCTACATTTACACTAAACACTAACTCCTACATTTACACTAAACACTAACTCCTAAATTTACACTAAACACTAACTCCTACACTAACACTAAACCCTAACTCCTACATTTACACTAACTCCTACACTAACACTAAACCCTAACTCCTACATCTACACTAAACACTAACTCCTACATTTACACTAAACACTAACTCCTACATCTACACTAAACACTAACTCCTACATCTACACTAAACACTAACTCCTACATTTACACTAAACCCTAACTCCTACATTTACACTAAACACTAACTCCTACATTTACACTAAACACTAACCTCTACATTTACACTAAACCCTAACTCCTACACTTACACTAAACACTAACTCCTACATTTACACTAAACCCTAACTCCTACATTTACACTAAACACTAACTCCTACATTTACACTAAACACTAACCTCTACATTTACACTAAACCCTAACTCCTACATTTACACTAAACACTAACTCCTACATTTACACTAAACACTAACTCCTACATCTACACTAAACACTAACTCCTACATCTACACTAAACACTAACTCCTACATTTACACTAAACACTAACTCCTACATCTACACTAAACACTAACTCCTACATTTACACTAAACACTAAACTCTACATCTACACTAAACACTAACTCCTACATTTACACTAAACACTAACTCCTACATCTACACTAAACACTAACTCCTACATTTACACTAAACACTAACTCCTACACTTACACTAAACACTAACTCCTACATTTACACTAAACACTAACTCCTACATCTACACTAAACACTAACTCCTACACTTACACTAAACACTAACTCCTACATTTACACTAAACACTAACTCTTACATTTACACTAAACACTAACTCCTACATTTACACTAAACACTAACTCCTACATCTACACTAAACACTAACTCCTACATTTACACTAAACACTAACTCCTACATTTACACTAAACACTAACTCCTACATCTACACTAAACACTAACTCCTACATTTACACTAAACCCTAACTCCTACATTTACACTAAACACTAACTCCTACATTTACACTAAACACTAACTCCTACATTTACACTAAACACTAACCTCTACATTTACACTAAACCCTAACTCCTACATTTACACTAAACCCTAACTCCTACATTTACACTAAACACTAACTCCTACATTTACACTAAACACTAACTCCTACATTTACACTAAACACTAACCTCTACATTTACACTAAACCCTAACTCCTACATTTACACTAAACCCTAACTCCTACATTTACACTAAACACTAACTCTTACATTTACACTAAACACTAACCTCTACATTTACACTAAACCCTAACTCCTACATTTACACTAAACCCTAACTCCTACATTTACACTAAACACTAACTCCTACATTTACACTAAACACTAACTCCTACATTTACACTAAACACTAACTCCTACACTAACACTAAACCCTAACTCCTACATTTACACTAAACACTAACTCCTACACTAACACTAAACCCTAACTCCTACATTTACACTAAACACTAACTCCTACATTTACACTAAACACTAACTCCTACATCTACACTAAACACTAACTCCTACATTTACACTAAACACTAACTCCTACATCTACACTAAACACTAACTCCTACATCTACACTAAACACTAACTCCTACATTTACACTAAACCCTAACTCCTACATTTACACTAAACACTAACTCCTACATTTACACTAAACACTAACCTCTACATTTACACTAAACCCTAACTCCTACACTTACACTAAACACTAACTCCTACATTTACACTAAACACTAACTCCTACATTTACACTAAACACTAACCCCTACATTTACACTAAACACTAAACCCTACACTAACACTAAACACTAACTCCTACATGTTCACTAAACCCTAACTCCTACATTTACACTAAACACTAACCCCTACATTTACACTAAACACTAACCCCTACACTAACACTAAACACTAACTCCTACATGTTCACTAAACCCTAACTCCTACATTTACACTAAACACTAACTCCTACATTTACACTAAACACTAACCCCTACACTAACACTAAACACTAACTCCTACATTTACACTAAACCCTAACTCCTACATTTATACTAAACACTAACTCCTACATCTACACTAAACACTAACTCCTACATTTACACTAAACCCTAACCCTACATTTACACTAAACCCTAACTCCTACATTTACACTAACTCCTACATTTACACTAAACACTAACCCCTACATTTACACTAAACACTAACTCCTACATTTACACTAAACACTAACCCCTACATTTACACTAAACACTAACTCCTACATTTACACTAAACACTAACTCCTACATTTACACTAAACCCTAACTCCTACATTTACACTAAACACTAACCCCTACATTTACACTAAACACTAACTCCTACATTTACACTAAACACTAACCCCTACATTTACACTAAACACTAACTCCTACATTTACACTAAACACTAACTCCTACATTTACACTAAACACTAACTCCTACATGTACACTAAACACTAACTCCTACATTTACACTAAACACTAACTCCTACATTTACACTAAACACTAACTCCTACATTTACACTAAACACTAACCCCTACATTTACACTAAACACTAACTCCTACATTTACACTAAACACTAACCCCTACATTTACACTAAACACTAACTCCTACATTTACACTAAACACTAACTCCTACATTTACACTAAACACTAACCCCTACATTTACACTAAACACTAACCCCTACATTTACACTAAACACTAACCCCTATGTATCACATGTACACTGTATTTACAGTTAATACTCTGCAGTAATAAACGTCTCCCTCGGCTCAGGAACGACATAAAGGATTATTTATATTACAGTCACCAGATATAAGATTAGCATTCAGACCTGCTGACCTACTTTATCAGACTTTAATCAGTCCAGTCTGCAGGCTCGTTTCTGTCTGTCGTCCCATCACTTTGATTCCACGTTACTGCCAGTAAATCTTTACTGTAATAAGCAGCCATCACAGCAGACAACGAAGAAACGCTCGAAAGAAGTTCCTTAACCTTTCTTTACATGTTGAAGTGCATCACACACACACACACATGTAGAAGAAATACACACACACAGTCACACTCGCACACCCACACATACACACAGGCGCACACACACACACTACACACAGATGTGTGCACACGCATTCCAAAAACACTCCAAAGTGCAGGAGCTTCATAGCTGAATGAGCTCCAGGCTCTGTGAGGGATCAAAGGACTGCAGGGTGGGCTGCACTTCGAGTTCTCCTCCTAACAGCACTTAACCCTCATTAGAGGAGCTGCAGAACATCCAGACACTGCCAACCCCACCCTCCCAGTTAGCCCCGCCCACACACACACACACACACACACACATACACACACAGAGAGACACACACACACACATATACACACACACACATACACACACAAACACATGCACACACACAGACACACACACACACACAGACACACACACAGACACACAAATACACACACACACACAAAAACACACACACACACACACACAGACACACACACACACAAACACACACACACACACAGACACACACACACACACACACAAACACACACACACAAAAACACACACACACATACACACACACACACAGACACACACACACACACACACACACACAGACACATACATACATACACACACACACACACAGACACACAAACACATACATACATACACACACAGAGACACACACACACACAAATACACACACACACATAGACACACACACACACACACACACACAGAAACACACACATACACACACACACACACACACACAAACACATACACACACAAACACGCACGCACACACACATACACACACACACAAACACGCACGCACACACACACACAAACGCACACACACATACGCACACACACACTCACAAACACACATACACACACAGAGACACACACACACACACATACACACACAGAGACACACAAACACACACATACACACACAGACACACACACACAAACACACACACACACACACACTCACAAACACACATACACACAAATACACTAAAGTTCATTCAATTCAATTCATTACAAGCCGCCCCTGATTAAATAACATGTTTAACATTTATATTTATAATTTCTATTTCTTTCTTTATCAGGTTCTCAGTGAGCTCCCTTCAGTACATAAGCAGTAACTGTGGATTAAAGTTTGCAGTAGTTTAAAGTTCCAAGCAACTGCATACAATCATTGGTATATATATATATATATAGTCTCAGGTAACCCCCTTTATTTCAGAACTGAAAGGAAAAAATGACGCATCTGAATACCCCAGCAAGTAATGGATGAGGGGGCCTATCTTTTAGGCTGAAACCCCCATATTGGTGTTTTCAATGGTAAGGTGATGGTGTAGCAGATCAGAGAAGACCAGAACTGTCTCAGAAATTGATTGATGCAATCAGAATTATAATCTCTCTTGTGCTTCAAACATTATCAACACAGAAAGTTACAACAACAACCACATTGAACAAGATGTTCAGTACACTGTCCCTGGAGCTGAACACTGATCTGAAGGCTCAGTTCAGCATCAGGTACAGCACTCTGAACATGTTGTTCAATGTGGCTGTTGGTGCATATTTTCTGTGCTGATAAACCACAAGTGATATCGATTTCTGAGACCATTCTGGTCTATATATATATATATATATATATTTAAATACTGGATATATAAATTATATCCAACACTAACTACAATGTAAATTAGAGACACACCATAAAGTATGATTATTATGCGGATATGTTTAATTAAAAATAACATAAATAAAAATAACTTCCTCCTCCTTTATGTTGTATGTATTTAAGTGCTATTAGAAATGTTTTCTTCTAGCAGCATTCTAGGAACGTATCAGCCCATATACACAGTTCAAACTCCCAAACTAACAGAACTGGATCAGTAAGAACACCTCAGCACAGGTACATGCTCCGGAGAACCGTTTCATCAACTCTGCTGGTGCTGGAACCCGAGACCTGCTGCAGCTCACGCATTTATTTTGTTTGAAAATAGGACACGTCATGCCGCTGGAGTAAACACGCAGCTGCCAGGCTTCTAGTAATTTAGGCTTCAAAAATCACTCTGCGAGAGTGAAACAGGGACGTCTGCGGCGTGAACTCCTGAACAGGTTCGAGGATGAAGCGTGTACATATGAGCTGATCTGCTGGTCCAGAGCTGCAGGCTGTCTGAGTATCAGCACTAACACCGCTATCACTGGACATCAGGCAGGAAGCAACACACCCATAACCAGAGCTGCTCGAGTCCTACACTTCCAGCACAGTCTCACTCCTGCAACTCTACTACACACACTGTTCACTCTATTACACACACTGTTCACTCTATTACACACACTGTTCACACTATTACACACACTGTTCACACTATTACACACTGTTCACTCTATTACACCCACTGTTAACTCTACTACACACACTGTTCACTCTATTACACACACTGTTCACTCTATTACACACACTGTTCACACTATTACACACTGTTCACTCTATTACACCCACTGTTCACTCTATTACACCCACTGTTAACTCTATTACACACACTGTTCAATCTATTACACACTGTTAACTCTATTACACACACTGTTCACACTATTACACACTGTTCACTCTATTACACCCACTGTTCACTCTATTACACCCACTGTTAACTCTATTACACACACTGTTCACTCTATTACACACACTGTTCACACTATTACACACTGTTCACTCTATTACACCCACTGTTCACTCTATTACACCCACTGTTCACTCTATTACACCCACTGTTAACTCTACTACACACACTGTTCACTCTATTACACACACTGTTAACTCTATTACACACACTGTTCACACTATTACACACTGTTCACTCTATTACACCCACTGTTCACTCTACTACACACACTGTTAACTCTATTACACACACTGTTCACACTATTACACACTGTTCACTCTATTACACCCACTGTTCACTCTATTACACCCACTGTTAACTCTATTACACACACTGTTCAATCTATTACACACTGTTAACTCTATTACACACACTGTTCACACTATTACACACTGTTCACTCTATTACACCCACTGTTAACTCTATTACACACTGTTCACTCTATTACACACACTGTTAACTCTATTACACACACTGTTCAATCTATTACACTAACAGTTTACTCTACTACATTAATGGTTCACTCTATTACACTCACTGTTTACTATATTACACCCACTGTTCACTCTATTACACTAAGAGTTCACTCTATTACACTCACTGTTCACTCTACTACACACGGTTCACTCTATTATACCCACCGTTCACTCTATTACACCCACCGTTCACTCTATTACACCCACTGTACACTCTATTACACACACTTTTCACTCTATTACACCCACTGTTAACTCTATTACACACACTGTTCAATCTATTACACACACTGTTCACACTATTACACACTGTTCACTCTATTACACCCACTGTTAACTCTATTACACACACTGTTCAATCTATTACACTAACAGTTTACTCTACTACATTAATGGTTCACTCTATTACACTCACTGTTTACTATATTACACACACTGTTCACTCTATTACACCCACTGATCACTCTATTACACCCACTGTTCACACTATTACACACACTGTTCACTCTATTACACACACTGTTCACACTATTACACACACTGTTCACTCTATTACACACACTGTTCACACTATTACACACACTGTTCACACTATTACACACTTCACTCTATTACACACACTGATCACTCTATTACACACACTGTTCACTATATTACACACACTGTTCACACTATTACACACTGTTCACTCTATTACACCCACTGTTCACTCTATTACACTAAGAGTTCACTCTATTACACTCACTGTTCACTCTACTACACACGGTTCACTCTATTATACCCACCGTTCACTCTATTACACCCACCGTTCACTCTATTACACCCACTGTACACTCTATTACACACACTGTTCACTCTATTACACCCACTGTTAACTCTATTACACACACTGTTCAATCTATTACACCCACTGTACACACTATTACACACTGTTCAATCTATTACACCCACTGTACACACTATTACACACTGTTCACTCTATTACACACACTGTTCACACTATTACACACTGTTCACTCTACTACACACACTGTTAACTCTATTACACCCACTGTTCACACTATTACACACTGTTCACTCTATTACACCCACTGTTAACTCTATTACACACACTGTTCAATCTATTACACTAACAGTTTACTCTACTACATTAATGGTTCACTCTATTACACTCACTGTTTACTATATTACACCCACTGTTCACTCTATTACACACACTGTTCACTCTATTACACACTGTTCACTCTATTACACCCACTGTTAACTCTATTACACATACTGTTCAATCTATTACACTAACGGTTTACTCCACTACATTAATGGTTCACTCTATTACACTCACTGTTCACTTTATTACACCCACTGTTCACTCAATTACACCCACTTTTCACTCTACTACACCCACTGTTCACTCTACTACACCCACTGTTCACTGTAATACACACATTGTTCACTGTATTACACCCACTGTTCACTCTATTATACCCACTATTCATTTACCGATCTTGTACTTCCACTGACTGGCCACTTTATTAGAAACACCCACCTGTACTTCCACTCACTGGCCACTTTATTATAAACACCTACCTTGTTCTTCCCCTCAGTGGCCACTTTATTAGAAACACCCACCTGTACTTCCACTCACTGGCCACTTTATTATAAACACCTACCTTGTTCTTCCTCTCAGTGGCCACTTTATTAGAAACACCTACCAGTTACAAAAGTGCTTTGCTGTCCACTTGGAGGACGTATCATAACTAGCACTAATAGAGTGTAAACTGGCCTTGAGCTCAGACGCCGCCAAACCCACAATGCATTTCAGTAAGTACTTAGATTAGTGCTCACATTAGTGCTTTACAAAGAGATTGGTGCTATTCAGGTACCCAGTGGAAGGAGTGATAATGGTCCTTAACCCTCTCAGGTCGACAATGTTCTATACAACATCAAAGCACGATGCAGAGACTCTGTTAAATAAACCCATGATGATTAATCCAACACTGAGTGCCTCCCATGATTATTAACCCACGTCTCTGTGCTGGAAAGAGTTATTGCTGTTGTTGTTATGTATGTTAGCCGTCCACTGATGCCTTAGGTTGTATCTGTCAACCAATAAGAATTGTGTTCCAGACTTGTTGACTGATCTGAGGCAGTGCTCCTGACTTGCTGATCAATCAGAAGCTGTGTACCCAACCTGTTGTCCTATCAAACACTGTGTTTCCCACTTGTTGACCAATCAGAGGCTGTGTTTCCCACTTGTTGACCAATCAGAAACTGTGTTCCCAACCTGTTGACCAATCAGAAGCTGTGCCCCTGAGTTATCAACTAATCAGAGGCAGTGTTACAGGCTTATCAACTAATCAGAGGCTGAGTTCTTGAATTGTCAACAAACCAGAGGCTGTTTTAGACTTGTTAACTAATCAGAGGCTGAATTCTTGACTTGTTAACTAATCAGAGGCTGAATTCTTGACTTGTTAACTAATCAGAGGCTGTGTTTTAGACTTGTCGACTAATCAGAGGCTGTGTTTTAGACTTGTCGACTAATCAGAGGCTGAGTTCTTGACTTGTCGACTAATCAGAGGCTGTGTTTTAGACTTGTCGACTAATCAGAGGCCGTGTTCTTGACTTTCTAGACTAATCAGAGGCTGAGTTCTTGACTTTCTAGACTAATCAGAGGCTGAGTTCCAAACTTGTTGACTATTTAGAGGCTGTGTTCTTGACTTGTAGACTAATCAGAGGCTGAGATCTTGACTTGTCAACTTGACAAGCCCGTAACACTGCCTATGATTGCTTGACAAGCCTGGGACACAGCTTCTGATTGGTTAACAAATGAGAAACACAGCTCCTGGTTGGTCAACAAGTTAGAAACACAGCTTCTGATTGGTTAACAAATGAGAAACACAGCTCCTGGTTGGTCAACAAGTTAGAAACACAGCCTCTGACTGGTTGACAAGTCAGAACCACAGTCTTTGATAGGTCAAGAAGTTGAGTACAAAGCTTCTAGTTGATCAGCAAGTCAGCAAGTCAGAGGTTGTGTTCCTGACTTGTCAACTAATCAGAGGCTGTGTTCTCTGATATAAGAATAAGAATCTGTGTTTCTGTCTTGATGACCAATCAGGGGCTGTGTTTGGGCCCTTACCCTTCCATAAAAAATACATTTTCAAGCATGAAACATTCCCAAGACATTCGTTACTTTATGTACAATGTCCGCCAGAGAGGGTTAAGGGCCACTGTTAGGGGCCACTGTGCTTCTCTGAGGGTACTGTTTGCACTGATTATACTTGGAGGCGGGACAGAAATCTCCCTGCCTTGCTTCTCACTGGGTACTCGCAAGCAGTATTCTGTCCTCATTAGTCAGCAGGAGGCTGAACGAATAAACAAATATGTAACTAGTCCTGGTTCCAGTTGGATTTAGCTTCACAAGGCCTGGCAATGCTGGGACACGCAGCGCTGCCATCAGCCTCGCCGCCCAAACACAGTACAGAACGGCAGAGGCACCGTGGGCCGGATTAAAACGCGAGATTTGGGATTCAAATTGGAGATCGGTATTCGTCTTTTATGTGGTGACAGAAGCGGAGGAGAACGGAGAAACTAATCATATTCAAAGCTACTCTCCTTCTCCTCCACAACTGGCACTCCGCGTCCGCGAGTATGTGCTCGCCCTCGGGCTTTGGCTCGCTGTTCGGAGCCCTCGTGGTCCGTGTAGTCACATCTCCAGTCCTCAATAACAGAAATGTTTTAATGCCAGGTTTCCCTGGGAGTGCCAGAGGGACAAATACTGAATTATGCTCTTCTAAATTTGATCAAAAAGGAAAACAAAGTCGAGACGAAGCGGCAAACGCGCTGGCAGAGCACGTCAGCAAGCGAACTGCTTCCAATCCCAGAAAACTCTGCTGGCAGGAGCAGAATCCTGAGCCACTTTAATGTTTCAGCCGGCACAAAAGATGATGCATAATCGAAGATGCATAATTGAAATGGCAGCGTCTAATGGAAGTTCCCGTACGCCACGACCACACCGTCCAACATAACCTGCAATCTCAGCTAATCTGCGCATGACCTGACGTCATGAACCGACAGTGTACTGTTCATACACACGCAGGCAGCTTATGTAGGTGTAAATGTTTAATCTGGTTTAAAGTCACATTTTTCACATTTCAGATTTAGACTAAGTTAGACTAAAACCCTTTAGTCCTGAGTGACTCTATAACTTTATTATGTTTGTTTTATTAAAACTGACTGAATGTTCCATTAGGTCACCAAAACAATCAGAGCTGTTTGTGTAGTTCATTACGGGCAGAACTCAAAACACCAGCCAGTCCACGACTAATAAACAGAGTTTATTTACAAATTCAATTTAAAAGAAAAGATCTTTGTTGAAAACCAACATATAAGTGTAGGTATTATTTCCATTATGTGTAAACGTAGGGCTTTGGCTTTAATATAAATAAGGCTTTGTAGGGGTTAGTTTTTAGTGTAAATGTAGGAGTTAGGGTTTAGTGTAAATGTAGGGGTTAGTGTTTAGTGTAAATGTAGGGGTTAGTGTTTAGTGTAAATGTAGGAGTTAGTGTTTAGTGTAAATGTAGGAGTTAGTGTTTAGTGTAAATGTAGGAGTTAGGGTTTAGTGTAAATGTAAGAGTTAGTGTTTAGTGTAGATGTAGGAGTTAGTGTTTAGTGTAAATGTAGGAGTTAGGGTTTAGTGTAAATGTAGGGGTTAGGGTTTAGTGTAAATGTAGGAGTTAGGGTTTAGTGTAAATGTAGGAGTTAGGGTTTAGTGTAAATGTAGGAGTTAGTGTTTAGTGTAGATGTAGGAGTTAGGGTTTAGTGTTAGTGTAGGAGTTAGTGTTTAGTGTAAATGTAGGAGTTAGGGTTTAGTGTAAATGTAGGGGTTAGTGTTTAGTGTAAATGTAGGGGTTAGTGTTTAGTGTAAATGTAGGAGTTAGTGTTTAGTGTAAATGTAGGGGTTAGTGTTTAGTGTAAATGTAGGAGTTAGGGTTTAGTGTAAATGTAGGAGTTAGGGTTTAGTGTAAATGTAGGAGTTAGTGTTTAGTGTAGATGTAGGTGTTACTGTTTAGTGTAAATATAGGAGTTAAGGTTTAGTGTGAATGTAGGGGTTAGGGTTTAGTGTAAATATAGGAGTTAAAGTTTAGTGTAAATGTAGGAGTTAGGGTTTAGTGTAAATGTAGGAGTTAGGGTTTAGTGTAAATGTAGGAGTTAGTGTTTAGTGTAGATGTAGGTGTTACTGTTTAGTGTAAATATAGGAGTTAAGGTTTAGTGTGAATGTAGGGGTTAGGGTTTAGTGTAAATATAGGAGTTAAAGTTTAGTGTAAAAGTAGGAGTTAGGGTTTAGTGTAAATGTAGGTGTTACTGTTTAGTGTAAATATAGGAGTTAGGGTTTAGTGTAAATGTAGGGGTTAGGGTTTAGTGTAAATATAGGAGTTAGTGTTTAGTGTAAATGTAGGAGTTAGTGTTTAGTGTAAATGTAGGGGTTAGTGTTTAGTGTAAATGTAGGGGTTAGTGTTTAGTGTAAATGTAGGAGTTAGGGTTTAGTGTAAATGTAGGTGTTACTGTTTAGTGTAAATATAGGAGTTAGTGTTTAGTGTAAATGTAGGTGTTACTGTTTAGTGTAAATGTAGGAGTTAGGGTTTAGTGTAAATGTAGGAGTTAGTGTTTAGTGTAAATGTAGGAGTTAGTGTTTAGTGTAAATGTAGGAGTTAGGGTTTAGTGTAAATATAGGAGTTAGGGTTTAGTGTAAATGTAGGGGTTAGGGTTTAGTGTAAATGTAGGAGTTAGTGTTTAGTGTAAATGTAGGAGTTAGTGTTTAGTGTAAATGTAGGGGTTAGGGTTTAGTGTAAATGTAGGGGTTAGTGTTTAGTGTAAATGTAGGGGTTAGGGTTTAGTGTAAATATAGGAGTTAGGGTTTAGTGTAAATGTAGGGGTTAGGGTTTAGTGTAAATGTAGGAGTTAGTGTTTAGTGTAAATGTAGGAGTTAGTGTTTAGTGTAAATGTAGGGGTTAGTGTTTAGTGTAAATGTAGGGGTTAGGGTTTAGTGTAAATATAGGAGTTAGGGTTTAGTGTAAATGTAGGAGTTAGGGTTTAGTGTAAATGTAGGGGTTAGGGTTTAGTGTAAATGTAGGAGTTAGGGTTTAGTGTTAGTGTAGGGGTTAGGGTTTAGTGTAAATGTAGGGGTTAGTGTTTAGTGTAAATGTAGGAGTTAGTGTTTAGTGTAAATGTAGGGGTTAGGGTTTAGTGTAAATGTAGGAGTTAGTGTTTAGTGTTAGTGTAGGGGTTAGGGTTTAGTGTAAATGTAGGAGTTAGTGTTTAGTGTAAATGTAGGAGTTAGTGTTTAATGTAAATGTAGGGGTTAGGGTTTAGTGTAAATGTAGGAGTTAGTGTTTAGTGTAAATGTAGGGGTTAGTGTTTAGTGTAAATGTAGGAGTTAGTGTTTAGTGTAAATGTAGGGGTTAGGGTTTAGTGTAAATGTAGGGGTTAGGGTTTGGTGTAAATGTAGGGGTTAGGGTTTAGTGTAAATGTAGGAGTTAGGGTTTAGTGTTAGTGTAGGGGTTAGGGTTTAGTGTAAATGTAGGAGTTAGGGTTTAGTGTAAATGTAGGAGTTAGGGTTTAGTGTAAATGTAGGGGTTAGGGTTTAGTGTAAATGTAGGAGTTAGGGTTTAGTGTTAGTGTAGGGGTTAGGGTTTAGTGTAAATGTAGGGGTTAGGGTTTAGTGTAAATGTAGGAGTTAGGGTTTAGTGTTAGTGTAGGGGTTAGGGTTTAGTGTAAATGTAGGAGTTAGGGTTTAGTGTAAATGTAGGAGTTAGGGTTTAGTGTAAATGTAGGGGTTAGGGTTTAGTGTAAATGTAGGAGTTAGGGTTTAGTGTTAGTGTAGGGGTTAGGGTTTAGTGTAAATGTAGGGGTTAGTGTTTAGTGTAAATATAGGGGTTAGACTCTTGTTCAGTACTCTGGTGCGCAGCGTGTTGTTTTGAAGTGAAGCCAAGTTTTTGTGGTTAGCATTCAACCTGATTTCTAAAATTACAAACTACACGCCTGACTTGAGTTGACAAACGCCTACACAAACATCTGCACATCTCCGGAGTGTACGGGGCACGTTCTTCAAAAAGACTTGAAAGGTCAACAACACGGGCGCTGTAATCTGTTCATCGCTGTAGTGGGTTTCCAGCTACACTGCTTCTTCATCCACGGTGTGGATGTGCTCTCATAGAAAACACGACCTACAACACAAGGAACATCAATCACCTTCCTCAGAGCTTCACCGATTTGAGGTACTTTTGCATTTTTGACTATAATAAGCAGCAAATCACAAAGATCTTCATCTGTAAGAACATTCAGAGGGTTTGGAAATGAGGCCAGAGCTGTTTCAGCACACTAGATGTTCTCCTCTTGTAAATACTCCAGCGTGTTGTTGTACTCCACTGCTGTTCATGCAGCATTCAGCGCGTCTCCTAATGAATCCATTAACACGAGCGCGGTCCGGACTGAGTATGCAGCTCCGCGTCCCTCTGTTAAGGTCAGAGAGTGCAAAGCTTTCAGACTCCCGCTACGTTCACTGGAGAAACACTGCAGCGGAGAGAAACAGGGCTTATCTACAAACCGCCGGCCTCCCTGCTGCAATCCGGGGCAATAAAAACGCTCTACTGAGAGCGACAGGAGTCGGAGATATTAGCGGAGGAGTGAACCATGAGCGCGACCACTGGGGCTTTTAAACAGACTGAAATAAATCGTCACCGCTCACGACTTCCTCTCGCTCTGACTTCTCAGACCGCAGGATGTTTTCTCTGAAGCCGCACAGCGCTGAGCGTGCTCGGGGAAGCAGATCGGCGAGTTCGGGACCGCTGAAACCTTCACACCGCAGTACGTCCTGCTGTACAGTGTTTCCTTAACGTCAGATCAATACAATCCCATTTACAGAGATAATATAGATCTTCACTGCCGGCAGTAGCCAGACACCATATCTCTAGTCGAAACAGAACCCCATCTCTCTAAACCTTTTAAAACTTCTTTCAATGCAAGTCTATGGAACCGGACGTCTTCCCGAGTCATCTCAGCCCATTTCTTCTGGTCCGTTCATCATCAGCTTCAAGCAGCACGGCGCTGGTTAAGCAAGAGGAAGGGCTCCACAGCTCTGCATGCAGATGGGCATGGACCGCGAGTCAGATGCAAAAACTTAACCTAATTAAAGTATGATATTTAGTATTTCATAACACTGACGCAGATTGTGATGGACTGACATACTGTTTCAGTTAACAAAAAACAATGAAACGCAGACCACCACACTGCCCTACCTCCACCGGAGCTGACCCAGATCTGGTTTAAGACAAATAAGCAAATTTGCCAGCACACACGCTGGACCAGCAGTGCTATATAAATATAAATAAATATATATATATATATATATATAAATAAATAAATAAATAAATAAATATATATATATATATATATATATATATATATATATATATATATATATATATATATATATATATACATATATGTATATATATATATATATATATATATATATATATATATATATATATATACACAAACACACACACAGTCGAGTCACATTATTATGACCAATCCATGGTGGTCTTATGGGCCCCTGGTATGGAAGACACTCAACTGATTTGGGTCTGAACCCATCCTTGCAGATCACATACACCATACATGCTGATGTTCTTCTCTGGGGCGGATGGGATCTTCCAGCAAGACAATGAGACATGTTACACAACTAGTGTAACCAATGTCCCTCATTGATTGGAAGAGCTGACCAAGACTTCCAAGTACTACCCTGGACCCCCAAGGCTCATCTTCAACCTTCACAAGTTCACTCATGTCACTCCACTGTTGCGCCCCCTTTCACTGGCTTCCTGTAGCTGCTCGCATTCAGTTTAAAGTTCTGAAGCCTACAAAGCCAAGAATGGACCAGTTCCTCCTGACCTTCTAGCAACGGTCAAAAGTCGAACCGCACCTCGAGTCCTTCTCGCTTCAAGTTATGCTCAGCTTGACCCGCCTTCACTCAAGATTCATGGAAGACAAGACGCTTCTCTGTCCTGGAGCCCAGATGGTGGAACGAACTTCCACTGGCTGTCTGAACAGCGAACTCTCTCGCGGTCTTCAAATGCAGACTGAAGACCACCGTCTCTTTGTAAAGCATATATAAACACTGATCTACTGAAGTATTGGTAGAAACCGTAATTGCACTTGATCTTCTAGGAGCACTGGCTAAGTACTGCACTTATACTGTATGTAGTCTTGTATTTGTCTCTTCTCTGTAGGTGTTCCAGTCTTGCTAGGTATTGCATTGTCTTTTTTCTAGGTATCAGCACTGGCCCTGTGTTTATAGCAGTGTTTGAGTTTAAGAGTAGTTTAGACTTAAACCTGTTGGTACTAGATAGAGATACTCATACTCTAACCAACACTAAGCACTTTTGTAAGTCGCTCTGGAGAAGAGCGTCTGCTAAATGCCATAAATGTAAACGTAATTCCCCAGACTTGAACCCAGCTGAGCATCTGTGGGACCACCTGGATGGTGGTGTTGGCTCTATGGATCCTCCTCCACGCTCCCTCCAGCAGCTGTGGGATGCACTGAAGTCAGCATGATACCTCCAGATACCTGTGACCTCCTACCAGGACCTTACTGAGTCTCCCAGTACTCTGGATATTAGCTGGTGGTCATAATAATAAACTGAACTAAACAGCCTTCCTACTGAATACCATTAATACCACCAACGTATCATGATCCCACCCTCCCTGCCCCGCCTATAAAACCAAATCTAAAGATATCTGCTGTGTGTTGGACAGACACCTGTTTTTGTGGAGAGGGGAACTTCCATAAGTGCTTAAGAGTTCTTCAGACTGGCTTTAACCTGGTCAGCCTTTTAAATACTGATGAGATCAAACACATGCCTAGAAGTGGAGACAGCAAGGGCGCAGCTCTAACGTCTCAGCTATAAACCAAGTGGCTTCATTAAAACACGCCGGCTTAATTCTCAGGTCAAACCGCCGCGGACGGCTGAGGGATGATTTAAGGAGCCGTACACACAATCTAAAAGGCCGAGGCTCTTCTGGTATGAATTATGGATCAGAGTTTGACCTTGCTATAAATATATTCGCTCTCCGTTCATACGTATGTGCGCCAGCCGGAGCCTCGACCTTACTCTGCTACTTCTACGCCGGACGCCGGCCTGCGTTCGAGCAGCGGACTGCTTTAAGTGGTAAGAGGAGAGGTTAGGCTGTGTACAACACCACCCTCCTGCATTATTCAGCACGGAGCACTTCACCCCCGGGGGCGGCGCAGGGCACGCTAAAAGCTAAAGTTAAACCACTACAGGCCGCAGAACATCAATAATGACCCTCCGCTTCTATTATTCATCTGCTAGACACAGGTACGCCATGCATTATTGACTGAGATGATCGGAGATGGCTGGGATCTGGGGTGGGGGGCTCTTTCGCTCCCCGTGGGTCACTAAAAGTTACATACGGTGGCTCAAGCACAGTTTTCGGGCAGCTGAGCAACAAAAAATGAACCTGTGTTTCATAATTAAACACAGGCAGTGAGCTCAGACAGCTGATCTGAACTTTGATAAGTATTAACAATATTTTTGGTTGGCACACGTGTTACTATCTGGACATCAGCTCTCCTGCAGTGTCTGCTGTGTTTATCCCAGTAATGGTGCATTGATAGTACTTTCCCATTGGGACACTAATACCTGATCCTTGAGTATCAGCTCATACCGAGTACTGATACTGATACTTACTCTAACCCAACGAGCCTTTAAGCAAAAGTTTTATTCTGATAAAAGTTCTTTGTCACCAATAATACATGCTAAGCCTGAATGAATGGCCTCGTTAGACTGTTACATACATATATATGAGTGTCTGATCACCAGTAAGAACAGCAGATCTGATTAGAACAGATGTAAATAATCATACATACAATACAAAGTAACATGAATATGTTATTGTGAGAGAAGTAGATCAGATCTTGATCCAGTTTGAAGAACAAAGTTAGGTTCCAGATTTCTCCTGGACGCCCCAGACATTGTATGAATGTGTTCAGTTCCTTCAGCAGCAAATCTTGATTTAGCTTAATGAAGTACTGAGCAGTCAAAGCAGGTATTAGATGAGAACTGATAATAATACTGGGTTGTTTAGGAGAAGCTTGGAAAGAGTTAAACACACTGACGTATGTAATTGACAGAGGTGACCAGAAGCCTTTAGCAGGGCAGTGCTATGCTAAAGGCTAAACCCTGGCGAGAGTCCAGTGATCCCTTCTAGGCCTGTGTGTTGGCAAGAACCTGGCGATACAATACGTATCATGATGCAGCACTCACGATTCAATATATCAAGATTTTTTAAATCCTACTATTAAAACACACCACTGTATGAACAGGTTTATCAATGTTTACAATAGCACTGCGCCCTTGTGCTGCTTGTTAATGTTGGAGTGGAGCTGAAAATGGATTACAACACTGCCATCTAGTGGTCAGAGGTTTAAACACAACACACAATGATTCACTGTCTGCCAGAAATCTGTGTATTGATAGAATCGATACAGTATCACTAAATATAATATCCTGATATTCGATATATCGATATTTTCTTACACCTCTACTGCCTTCCATATGTCTCTCTGAGGTCCACTCTCTTAATAACAACCTGGATTAACATTAACTCCAAGCGGGAGATGCACAATCACTGAATGAAGTCTGGCTTGGCCGTCACCATAAATTCTTATGAATTCCAGCTGCTACACCACCCACCAAAATCGCCTTTCCAGCAAATGGTGTACAGATATTGACAAATTCCATATACTTGCATATACTGAAATCGCTTCATGGTAATGGCCATTAGCATCGCCGATACCGATCACTCAGTGCTACTAAGCTGGAAGAGTGAGAATTAGCATGAGCTTCCTCCAACACACACAAAGCTCCCCCAGCCTGGTGGCGAACACTACCTGAAAGAGAGCGGGCACTTGTGTGCGACAGCTTCAGTCAAGACTAAAGACCTTCCCTAAAGCGAGCAGTCATATAGATATAAGAATAATATAAAGGGTTAATAGTGCTGTGCAAGCAGACGTGTTGGCGAAGCCGCTCTCATGTTCTGTGGGGAAAGTATGGAAGTGTATGGAAGTGTATGGAAGTGTATGGAAGTGTACAGAAGTGTACGGAAGTGTATGGAAGTGTACAGAAGTGTACGGAAGTGTATGGAAGTGTATGGAAGTGTACAGAAGTGTATGGAAGTGTACGGAAGTGTACGGAAGTGTACGGAAGTGTATGGAAGTGTACGGAAGTGTACGGAAGTGTATGGAAGTGTATGGAAGTGTACGGAAGTGTACGGAAGTGTATGGAAGTGTGTGGAAGTGTGTGGAAGTGTGTGGAAGTGTGTGGAAGTGTGTGGAAGTGTATGGAAGTGTATGGAAGTATGGAAGTGTACAGAAATGTATGGAAGTGTATGGAAGTGTATGGAAGTATGGAAGTATGGAAGTGTATGGAAGTGTATGGAAGTGTATGGAAGTATGGAAGTGTATGGAAGTATGGAAGTGTATGGAAGTATGGAAGCGATTACTTGAGGGCTCAGAACAATAAATCGTGACTTTATGCGGTGATGCTGACGCTGGCTGTGAATGCGCAAGCTAATAAGGATGCTATCAGTGACCCGGGACAGCAGGACAGCAGGACAGCAGGACAGCAGGACAGAGCTTCAAGATAAACGGAATGAACAGCTGAATGAAACGTGTTGATGTGGTTCTGGAGTGAAAGTCAGTCTGTAATCATTTACTCTGAGACTTTATAATCATACGGACGTCATAAACACTATAGGGGGTCCTGAGATATTACATTACCCCCCGCCTCCGCTCACAAACCCCTCGCTCTGCAATATCCCATCCAATACAGCTGTTCCCTTATTCCGCCTGTGAAGGCACATGAGAATTTGGTTATTTTAAGCATAAATAACTAAAAACTAATAAATTCATCATTATAAAAATAAGGCATGTAATAAAAGACGCTGTGTCTGAGTGTTAAACACACCAGCGAAGCCCCTAACACTAAACACACCTCCTTCTATCTCCACACACTGACCACTGTATCAGCTCCACTGACCATACAGGAGCTCCACTCACTGACCACTGTATCAGCTCCACTGACCATACAGGACCTCCACTCACTGTCCACTGTATCAGCTCCACTGACCATACAGGACCTCCACTCACTGCCCACTGTATCAGCTCCACTGACCATACAGGACCTCCACTCACTGTCCATTGTATCAGCTCCACTGACCATACAGGACCTCCACTCACTGTCCACTGTATCAGCTCCAGTGACCATACAGGACCTCCACTCACTGTCCACTGTATCAGCTCCACTGACCATACAGGACCTCGACTCACTGTCCACTGTATCAGCTCCACTGACCATACAGGACCTCCACTCACTGTCCACTGTATCAGCTCCACTGACCATACAGGACCTCCACTCACTGTCCACTGTATCAGCTCCACTGACCATACAGGACCTACACTCACTGTCCACTGTATCAGCTCCACTGACCATACAGGAGCTCCACTTACAGACTGTAGTTCATCTGATTCTCTGTATACTTTATTACATACTTTAATGATCAGGACCCCCACAGGACCACCACAGAGCAGCTCTGATTGCGTGTTAGTGAGGTCAGGTACTGATGTTGAACATTGCTGTGAGGATCTGATTGAGTGTTAGTGAGGTCAGGTACTGATGTTGGATGAACAGTTCCTATAAAGGTGTATATATATATATATATATATTATGATAATATATGTTATTAAGCCACTGGTCAGTGTATTAGTATGGAGAGTATATCAGCTGTACTATCAATGGGAGCCCTAAAGCAGTGAAATCCATTAACTACACTGAAGGTCTGGACACGTTTGGACAGATACTGTGTGCCGCTGGTCAGCGTCTCTGACACCGCCGTGATAATACAGCCATTCAGCCGAGCAGCGCTGAGAGCAGCTTTACATTTTAGAGCTTATTGCAACATAATCTATATTATCAGCGAACAGTGGAGCACTGGCGTTCACTGTTATAGCGGTGTAATCCCCCCACACGGCAGTAATAATGATATCACCGCCCGAGCCGGCATGTGGGAGTCCCGCAGGGAGCGAGCTCAAAGTGCCGATGCAGAACAAGCACACGAGGCCAGGTGAGGAGGAACCGTAGCCAAGCGGAGCGGCAAAAAAAAAAAAAAAACAGCCGCCCACTCAGACTTTGCTCTCGTTCTCCTGAGTGCTGCACTCTGCCCGCTGGCTCACTCAGGAGTGCCGTCCTCGTGTGACCAATTAGTGCGGGGCAGAAAAGCAGAGAGTGGCTGGGTTACAGGTGAGCGCGCTGAACGTACTAGAGAAAGAGAGAGCAGCTGTGGGCGGGGGTGGGGGGATGGGGGGTGTCAGGGAATAGAGAGGAGGAATGGAGAGAATGCATGGAAATTTGGGAAACGGGAAATTCCTTTTTAATGTCATTACATTTAAAGTTCGCTATCGAGCCTATCACAGCACTCGCTTGAGAGCACGCCCCGTATCCAATCACAGCTGCTGCACAGAGCCGGCTGATTTACATCTGCGTGGTTTATGACACCCAGAATCGGATTTTACCACAAAATACGGAATTCTCAGTGTAGCGGAGGCCAGATGCCCACCGAAGTGGCGTCTCTAACCTTCTCTAGTATTTGGACAGCCAGTAAGATGGCATTGTTAAATCGGTTTCCGGGTCCTGAAGGAGAGGAGGAGGAGGAGGAGGAGGAAGAGGATCGGTAAGGAAAAGCAGCAAGTTTCCAGGTTTCTGGACACAGTCCAGCTGTGGAGGTCAGTGGTGTCCAGTAGAGTCCTGTCAGCAATGTAATCTCATAAGCACTGAATATAAAACTTACTACAACCATGGATCTCAGTTTCGTTCACGTTGGGAACGCATGTTATACTCCTAAGGGTTGCGGGAATGTGCACTGGAACGCTCTGCAATGACTGCTGTGCTGCATCCCTGCTACATAACATTGACGTAAACAAGTCATAGCAATGCTGTAATAGCCTGTTATTAAAGATCATGTCCAGTAATATAACTGCCCCCTTGAACTTTTCAACCTTTTGCCACATTTCAGGTTTCAAACATAAAGATAGGAAATTGTAATTTTTGGTGAAGAATCAACAACAAGTGGGACACAATCAAGGATTCAAGGATTCAAGGATTCAAGGAGACTTTATTGTCATTCGCATCACATGTAGTACATGGGGTGGAACGAAATTGTGGTACCCAAGGACCCAGTTTTACCCAGACAGCAGTACTTAAATAAATAAAATAAACATAAATATATAAAATATATGAAAATAAAATAAACAGGAATGGAGAAGGTAGCAGCAGAGTGTATAAAAGTGACTGGTGTCGTAAAAGTGTCAGTGCAGTAAAAGTGTCAGTGCAGTGGTTCCACTAAGTGGCGTTTAAAAGTCTTACAGCTTCCGGAATGAAGCTGTTCCTCAGTCTGTTCGTTCTAATCGTGAAATGGAACGAAATGTATTTGATATTTTTAACTTTTTTAGAAATTAAAAACTGAAAAGTGGGGCGTGCAAAATGATTCGGCCCCTTTACTTTCAGTGAGGATCTCTGATGATCCAGCGTTGAGCTGAATGACTGATGATGATGAATAGAATCCACCTGTGTGTAATCAGGTCTCCGTATAAAAGCACCTGCTCTGTGATCGTCTCAGAGTTCTGTTTAAAGCACAGAGAGCACCATGAAGACCAAGGAACACACCAGGCAGGTCCGAGATACTGTTGTGGAGACGTTTCAAGCCGGATGTGGATACAAAAAGATTTCCCAAGCTTTAAACATCTCAAGGAGCACTGTGCAAGCGATCATATTGAAATGGAAGGAGTATCAGACCACTGCAAATCTACCAAGACCTGGTCGTCCCTCTAAACTTTCATCTCAAACGAGGAGAAGACTGATCAGAGATGCAGCCGAGAGGCCCATGATCACTCTGGATGACCTGCAGAGATCTACAGCTGAGGTGGGAGAATTACAATTTCAGATCTTTATGTTTGAAGCCTGAAATGTGGCAAAAGGTTGAAAAGTTCAAAGGGGCCGAATACTTTTGCAAGGCACTGTAAGTTACATATGTAGTAACGTTTGACACCATGTTTATGGCCTGGTCAGTGTTATGTAGAAAGTTACTGAGCGATGTTAAAAGATTAAGATACTTCTATTTCACTATAATACCACTTACGGTTGTCCGGGGCAGCTCTAGCAGGACTGGCCTCCTATAACAGTGCTGTGTTTAAATACACTGAGCTCTTCAGTACCACCCCATTCTACTGCCAGTGTTTGTCTATGGCGGTTGCAGGGTTATGTACTTGATTATATACACCTGTTAGCAATGGGCGTGGCTCATGAATTAGGAGAAGCATTTTCGGCCTAGTATCTATTTTAAATCCAAGAAATTTAGCAACTCAAAAGGCATACATATTGCTGCTTGATAGCAACTTTACAGGAGAGGTCAAAAACGTTCCTAACTTTCAATGCAAGTCAATGGAACCAGAATTCTTTCCAAGCTATTTCGGAGCGTTTTATTGGTCCGTTAACCATGAAATGAGCACACAACGTAAACAGCAGCTGTTACGTTAAAGTGATGTAGAAAAATAAGAATCGATAAAATTGAACATGATCTTCAGGAGGTTCTGCTTCTTCCTCCATCCACAGAGTGTAGAGCAGGTGACGAGTCGTGCCGCTGAACAGTCACTCTCGTGTTCACCGGGGTGCCGGGGATCAAAGCAGGTTATTTAATACGGGCTGAGTGGCATGGCAACGAGAGGCGGCAGATGGTGTTTTCATTAAAAGAATGCGTCTGACAAAAGAATAAACTCACCGACTCGGCTCGCTCACCCTCGCTGCACTTATCACGTTACACCGTTTACCGGCGCCACCGCGGACAAACACGCCGCCCGGCGTCCTGACCCGGCCAGGAAAGGACACCCGGGCTCGGACGGGGCTTTTTATCAACTCAATATACAGATGACACGCGGCATTCGGGCCTAATCTGGGCGGCGGTCGGAGATATGGTTAGATTGATTAAAGCGATAGCGCGAGCAGAAGACGGGCGCTGACCTCCTTTCATCCTCTAATGTAATCTGGGTGATGAGAGGAGGTGGACGAGCACCGCTAACTGATTAAAAACAAAGCTCCGGCAAAAAGCAGGACATCGTCTTATCAACAGAATCTTTCCGTGTCTGAGGAAAAGCAGGACAACCGAGAGCCAAAGGCTTAATCATCACACTCCACACACGGCACTGCCATCGCCTAGTGTCGCACCATGTACCAGCACGCCTTTCCTAAACTACACGGCCGTAAACTATTCAGAACTCGGTCTGTTAAATTAGTCTGAGCTGATACTACACGCTACATCAAACTCTTATAATCTGTCTCGGACGGGTAGACACGCTAATTATCTAATCAGAAACATACAAGTGAAGAGTTACACTTAGTAACACATGTATGATACAAAAGCATGATGATCATTTGGCTGATTTAGTTTTAATAATAGTGTGATGAACGTTTAGCTAAATTGTATTAGTGTAATAGTGCTGTGCGTATTAGTTGTAATCACTGTGTAATCAATGTTTGACTATATTGTATTAGTTGTAATCACTGTGTGATGAATGTTAGACTATGCGGTATTAGTTTTAAATACAGAGTAATGAATGTTTGGCTATACTGTATTAGTATAATAGTGCTGTGGTTATTAATTTTAATCACAGTGTGATGAATGTTTGGCTATACTGTATTAGTATAATTGTGCTGTGGTTATTAGTTTTAATCACAGTGTGATGAATGTTTGGCTATATTGTATTAATATAATAGTTTTGTGTGAATTAGTTTTAATCACAGTGTGATTCATGTTTGGCTATATTGTATAATGTTTAATAACACTGTGATGAATGTTTGACTATATTATGTAAGTTTTAAATACAGTGTGATGAATGTTTGACTATACTGTATAAGGTTTAATCACACCGTGGTGAATGTTTGACCATAATATATTAGTTTAAAACAGTATGATAAACATTTGACTATACTCTATTAGTTTTAAACACAGTACGATAAATATTTGGCTATATTGTATCATATTTTATCACAGTGTGATGAATGTTTGACTATGCTGTATTAGTTTTAAACATTGTGATGAACATTTGACTATACTGTATTAGTTTTAAACACAGTGTAATGAATGTTTGGCTATATTGTATTAATTGTAAACACAGTGTCATGAATATATGGATGTATTATATTAGGTTAAACACAGTGTGATGAATGTTATACTATGTCAGCAATTGTACTGTTCTTAAACTGTGTGATAAATGTTAGGCTGTACTGCATTTGCTTACAATAGCGTGATGTATGTTAGCCTGTACTATATTTGTAACACAGTATGATTAATGTTAGGCTATACTCTGTTTATTTTAAACACAACATGAAGAGGATCACTAGCCTGCGCTGTATTTGTACATTAACAGTGTGATGACTATTAGGCTGTATTGTTTTCTATGATTCACACGATTTCTGAAGCTTCTCAAACTCTTTCTGTCGCTGCAGCTTTGCTCTCGGCCCACGAGATAAGCAGAAGATACACTGGAACTAAAAATAGACAGTAATTGTATCAAATTAAACCACAATCTAATCTGACATCACACTTAATTTTAGCTGCCAATGTCTGTTTGAAAACTATTCCAGCCACCCATGGCACAGCACGCTCCGGGTGATGACTCAGGCAGCGTTATTCCAGCAGACTGGACCTGTTAGCAGCCTGACTGAGCCGAGAGCCTGTTTGGCAGTTTAGATTAAATCTCAGCCCTGATTTTAAGAACTGCCTTTAATCCACCACCCCCTCACAGCAGTATCGAACTAAACCCAGCTGATCTCAGACTCCTCTGTGCATTCTCAGTGTAGTGGACTGAATTACACGCAGCGGACAGTGAGATGTAAACAGTATGATGACTCATAAGGGAACAACAGCATGTATGGAGTGACGGAGGCAAAGCGCTCTTACCAGACAAAGCTGGGAATCTTCAGTCCTGCCAGGATTGAGGAGCACCAATCCCGTCACACAGAAATCTGCAGAGGAGAGAGAACTCCAGCTCAGTACGTAAACACAGCACAGCCTGAACTGGAGAATTCAAACTACACACTGTGTTAATTAAATTCATGTTAAATACACAGTCGATAGACGGACAATACATGTTTACAGCTCGTTCTAAACAATATACTGACACACTGTGAGCTGTGATAAACCTGTAGGCGTCTCATAAGCTTCCACAACAGGCCCTCCCTCCCCCCTCGCCCGATATGGAGGACCTAGTCTCTTGTTTAGCAATTAAGCACTACTGAATTTGTACTGTCTGGAATCTCTTATTATATTAATAATTAATGTTATTTTGTATGCAGTACTAACTTTTAAGATTAGTTTACATTGAAATCTAATGAACTAGACCAACTATTTCCACTTAAAGGCCCACCTCATTGTCACTGGACATAATATATAGACAGGATATATATATATTATTGGTTTAGTGATACTGTATCAATTCTCAAAAACACAGTATTGATACACAGATTCCTGGCAGACAGTGAATCAGTGTGTCTTGTGTTTTTAACCTCTGACCACTAGATGGCAGTGTTGTAATCCATTTTCAGCTCCACTCCAACATTAACAAGCAGCACAAGGGTGCAATGCTATTGTAGTTATTGATAAACCTGTTCATACAGTGGTGTGTTTTCATATCATATGCAATAATAAAATTTAATTTTCTTTTTGTTGCAGTAATGTATTCTTGAAATATATTTTTTTTTAATTCAATGTTTTGTCATATCACCAAGAGTATCGTTATCACAAAAAATACCATGAAATATCGTGTTATTATTGTAGGGCCATTTTGCCCACCCCTAGACAGAATATATATATAGAGTGTAAGAATATATTGAATATGGGGTTTATTATGTTTCGTGATACTGTATTGATTCTCCAAAACACCGTATCGATACACAGATTCCCGGCAGACATGAATCATTGTGTGCTCTGACCACTAGATGGCAGTGTTGTAATCCATTTTTAGCTCCACTCCAACATTAACAAGCAGCATAAGGGCGCGATGCTACTGTAAACATTGAGAAAGCTGTTCACATATTGCTGTGTTTTAATAGAATTTAAAAAATATATCAGTATATCACTTTGCTTGCAGTATCGTAGTATATCATGATATATTGAATCACTGTATCACGATACGTATTGTATCGCCAGGTTCTTGCAAATACACACCCCTAACAGCTGGTGTGTTCAATCCTGGTTCTGAGGATCTACCACCCAGCAGAGTTTATCTCCAGGCCTAATCGATCACTCCTCATCCAGATAATGAAGACAATGAGGCGCATCTGAGTCATTAGAGTCAGATGTGTTGGATCTGAGCTCTCCAGGGTGGCAGATCTCCAGGACCAGGACTGGTCTCCCCTGTTCTACAGCTTTTACGATCAGCTACAGCTCCGTTCATCTGTACGCTCCTCTGATTCCAAATACTTCTGCGATTCTATGCACGTTGTAACAGTGATGTGGGAAGAGTCCCTGAAGCCTGCAGAGTTAACACGGCCTTGCAACGTACACACATGCAGCAGCGCGCTAGCTTTCATAACAGCGCTGACCAGCTGCAGTTGACCTTCCCTGCTCGGCCTCTCCCGCTCAGCTGCCCCAGTGTCTGTTAACCTCTGCCATGCTTCACATGGAACAATCCACACACTTCCCAGCACAGGAAAGAGGCCGAGGCCCCTCCAGGATCTCTCTCGGCTCATTAAGCCCCTCCAGCCGCGGAGAGGGTTTAAGCCGATGGCTCTACTTGGCACAGTCAAGTGGGCGAGGAGGCTTCTGTCACTAGAGACCAGAACTGAGGGGGTAACATGACTCCACACCCAGCAGCAGCTCGGCTCTTACGCCTGTAACCTGAGAGAGTAAGTGAGGCCACAGTTTATATGAGTGTGTGTGTCGTAGCGCTACAGCCTTCTGTGGCTACAGAGCTCTGTACTGGAGGAGGTTACATGGGTGGTATAGTATAGTGGGCTACACTGCTGCCTCCCACACTGTAGACCGGGGGTAAACTGTAATGCTACCTTCACCTGCCTGTGCACAGGTAAACCCCCACAGAGTACAGGTGTTTTTACCCCAAAATACTGCCAGTACAGGTTTAACCATGAGCTTTTTTACTGCTGCTCGTCTCTCACACTGTCAGCAAGTCGTTCATCTCTGTCTACTAGTAAATATGCACACATCATAAAGAGCTCTGTGGTGCCAGTCTTAGTTATCCGTACGCTATTTACAAACCGGACATCAACAAACAAGCAGTACGAGTTGATTTCTGGAGTCCGAGTAGAGCCAGAAGCTTTCGCCGTCATTGGTTACTGTTGGTGTACTCCTCCTGGTGTAGTGGTTAGTACGATGGTGCAGTGATTAGTATGGTGGTGTAGTGGTTAGTACGGTGGTGTAGTGGTTAGTATGGTGGTGTAGTGATTAGTATGGTGGTGTAGTGGTTAGTATGGTGGTGTAGTGGTTAGTATGGTGGTGTAGTGGTCAGTATGGTGGTGTAGTGGTTAGTATGGTGGTGTAGTAGTTAGTATGGTGGTGTAGTGGTTAGTATGGTGGTGTAGTGGTTAGTATGGTGGTGTAGTGGTTAGTACGGTGGTGTAGTGGTTAGTACGGTGGTGTAGTGGTTAGTACGGTGGTGTTGTGGTTAGTATGGTGGTGTAGTGGTTAGTATGGTGGTGTAGTGGTTAGTATGGTGGTGTAGTGGTTAGTATGGTGGTGTAGTGGTTAGTGTAGTGGTTAGTACGGTGGTGTAGTGGTTAGTATGGTGGTGTAGTAGTTAGTATGGTGGTGTAGTGGTTAGTATGGTGGTGTAGTGGTTAGTATGGTGGTGTAGTGGTTAGTACGGTGGTGTAGTGGTTAGTACGGTGGTGTAATGGTTAGTATGATGGTGTAGTGGTTAGTATGGTGGTGTAGTGGTTAGTATGATGGTGTAGTGGTTAGTATGGTGGTGTAGTGGTTAGTACGGTGGTGTAGTGGTTAGTATGGTGGTGTAGTGGTTAGTATGGTGGTGTAGTGGTCAGTATGGTGGTGTAGTGGTCAGTATGGTGGTGTAGTGGTTAGTATGGTGGTGTAGTGGTTAGTATGGTGGTGTAGTGGTCAGTATGGTGGTGTAGTGGTTAGTATGGTGGTGTAGTGGTTAGTACGGTGGTGTAGTGGTTAGTATGGTGGTGTAGTGGTCCAAAAGGTTGCTTAAAAGCTACAGAGTAAACAGGGCTCCTAACAACCACCTGGAAGACCTGCTAGACCCACCAACACTGATTTAACCAACGTATGAGAAAAATATTGCAGCTGATTTTTTTTAAAGGCTGAAATCGAGTAATAAATATGATTAAGTGATAAAGAGTGGACACACTAATAAACTAAACACTGAAAAAGCTTATTAATTAATAATACTTATTAAAATAGTTGATAACAGACTGGACTGGTGATAAATGAAGGACAGTCTCTGACTAGTGCTCGGTACTGCATACTGAGTGTACTGCACCCTCATACAGTCTAGAGACGGTGTGTAATGTAACGGGTGAAGCCGACAATGCCCTGACGTGGACGTGGTAGAGGATACTGTGGGAAAATGGGTGCATGACAGCACTGAGGAGACCAAGAAGAAGAAGAAGAAGAAGAACGTGGGCGTAATGAAATAATGTAAGCAGCAAAGAGAGAGAGAGAGAGAGAGAGAGAGAGAGAGAGAGAGAGAGAGCATGGGAAAAGTAAAGCAACTATTTGTTTACTTGTTGTGTTATTCTTCGTCAGGACTCTCCTAATCACTTGAAATCCAGACCTGCTCTGTAGTGACAGATACTCCACTGTGGGCGTGAGCGTGAATGGAGATCATTAGTGAGGTTCTCCGTAAGTGTCCTCCGTCTGCGTTTAGGTGCCCTTCTAGAACATCTTCATACGCTGATAATTACCAGCAGACAGAGGCGGCGGGTCTCTCCTTTACCAGTACAGTGGCAAATGACTCATTTCCCAATTAACCTAATGAATTTTAATCTGATACACAAAGACTTTTCAGATACAACAGCGAGAATCAACTCTTACATCGTGTGCAAGTCAAGTGACCGCCCACGCCGACCACCACACAGTTCCTGTTTACACTATTAGCTATACAGTTGTGTGCAGAAGTTTGGGGTTGCTGGTCCAGGCTCCAGGCGTTTGGTTGATTTTTAGTTTCCTGTATCGTATTGGAACACAACAGCTGCCGTTTACATTGTTTGGAAGTCTTCTTGAGAATGGACCAATAGAAACGCTCCAAAACAGCTTGGCAATAATTCCGGTTCCATTGACTTACATTGTAAAGACTGTTTTTCTTTGGACAGCGTTGGCTATAGTTCCAGCTTTGGGCTTGCACTGGAGTCAGTGGTCAGTTGGGGGGTGGGGAGGGGGGGGGGTGGTATCTCATTGGTGGAGCAACCAAACATCCATGTGCTGTGAGATCACAACCACAAATAAGAGAGCATGTTGGAAAGTAAGTTCTCACCATCACAGCCCTAAACAAGAAGGGGAGGCTGCTCCACTGACCATACAGGAGCTCCACTCACTGTCCACTGTATCAGCTCCACTGACCATACAGGACCTCCACTCACTGTCCACTGTATCAGCTCCACTGACCATACAGGAGCTCCACTCACTGTCCACTGTATCAGCTCCACTGACCATACAGGAGCTCCACTCACTGTCCACTGTATCAGCTCCACTGACCATACAGGACCTCCACTCACTGTCCACTGTATCAGCTCCACTGACCATACAGGACCTCCACTCACTGTCCACTGTATCAGCTCCACTGACCATACAGGAGCTCCACTCACTGTCCACTGTATCAGCTCCACTGACCATACAGGAGCTACACTCACTGTCCACTGTATCAGCTCCACTGACCATACAGGACCTCTACTCACTGTCCACTGTATCAGCTCCACTGACCATACAGGACCTACACTCACTGTCCACTGTATCAGCTCCACTGACCATATAGGACCTCCACTCACTGTCCACTGTATCAGCTCCACTGACCATACAGGAGCTCCACTCACTGTCCACTGTATCAGCTCCACTGACCATACAGGACCTACACCTTCAGACTGTAGTTGATCTGATTCTCTGTATACTTTATTACTCTGTTCTTTAATGATCAGGACCCCCACAGGACCACCACAGAGGAGATACTATTAGGAAGGTGGGTCATTCTACTTCTACTGAACTGCAATCACTCTGAAACATCTTCGACTTGATCATCAGAGAAGGTGCTCAGCTACTTCAGAGACCTTCAGTGATCTTCATAATAGAGGAGAAGGTGTGCTGTTCACGCTCACGTTGCTAATAATAGTACTGATATGATACAACAGCGCTGAGAACAGGCGCCGCTGGACCCGCTGTGAGGCAAGGACGCCGCGACACACGCGACCCGAACCCGGCGTGATGCGGCAGCACCGGACCACACCAGACCAGACCCCGGCTCCGGGCCCCGTGGGTCTCTGAGGTGCTTCAGTAATTGCTTTGAACCGAGACGCTGGCTGTTTGAATGGGGGTCCGTGGGTGTCTCCCCACCGCTCTCCCAGCGCTGCTCTCCTCTCCCACAGTTGCCATGGTGATTGAGTTATATCGGGAAGGCTGAACACAATATTTTGGCAGCGTTTTTCCTCATGAACTCATTAGTACTTGGAGCCGGTGAAGCCTGAGCAGAGAGATGGGAGCCGCTGTCTTCACCTTCAGACCTTCTCAACACGCAGCAGATGACTTCCAGCGACAGGCTGAGGGACGTTCCTCCAGAACTCATTAGTACTTTGAGCCGGTGCAGCTAAAGCAGGAACAAAGGAGCGTTTAACGCTGCCTACAGTCTCAGCCGGGAGCTCAGCTCGGGTTCCATACTGAGATCTGACCTCAGACAGAAGAAAGCCGTTCGGTTCCATTCAGTTATATGTGTACATCACCTTTAAAAGTGGGCGCTGCATATAACAGCAGCTTTTAGAAAATCTGTTCTCAGATCAGAATAACCTTGGGTAACACTATACTACCGTACTAACCACTACACCACCGTACTAACCACTACACCACCGTACTAACCACTACACCACCATACTAACCACTACACCACCGTACTGACCACTACACCACCATACTAACCACTACACCACCGTACTAACCACTACACCACCATACTAACCACTACACCACCGTACTGACCACTACACCACCATACTAACCACTACACCACCATACTAACCACTACACCACCGTACTGACCACTACACCACCATACTAACCATTACACCACCATACTAACCACTACACCACCATACTAACCACTACACTACCGTACTAACCACTACACCACCGTACTAACCACTACACCACCATACTAACCACTACACCACCATATTAACCACTACACCACCGTACTAACCACTACACCACCGTACTAACCACTACACTACCGTACTAACCACTACACCACCGTACTAACCACTACACCACCGTACTAACCACTACACCACCATACTAACCACTACACCACCGTACTAACCACTACACCACCGTACTAACCACTACACTACCGTACTAACCACTACACCACCGTACTAACCACTACACCACCGTACTAACCACTACACTACCGTACTAACCACTACACCACCGTACTAACCACTACACCACCGTACTAACCACTACACCACCGTACTAACCACTACACCACCGTACTAACCACTACACCATCGTACTAACCACTACACCACCGTACTAACCACTACACCACCGTACTAACCACTATACCACCATACTAACCACTACACCACCATACTAACCATTACACCACCATACTAACCACTACACCACCGTACTGACCACTACACCACCGTACTAACCACTACACCACCGTACTAACCACTATACCACCATACTAACCACTACACCACCATACTAACCACTACACCACCATACTAACCACTACACCACCGTACTAACCACTACACCACCATACTAACCACTACACCACCATACTGACCACTACACCACCATACTAACCACTACACCACCATACTAACCACTACACCACCATACTAACCACTACACCACCGTACTAACCACTACACC
>CM038703.1:3420418-3432918 GCA_021613375.1 Megaleporinus macrocephalus
TTAGTCCACGTGGTGGTATAATGTTAGCAACTAATTGGAACACTGAGTCACAGCTGAGGTCATGAACCTTCACATATGAATCTGAATATCAGTTTTTATTCTGATGGGTTTAACGTTTCCTGTAACCATGACAATTCCTCCTGTTCAGTGTTATTGGTGCCAATACCAACCAGCTTTCAACACGATCAGCGGATCAATGGGAATGTTGCTGCTGGTGGTCTCTCAGTGTGGTATCAGGTTAGTGGTGATACTGTACTGGGTGAGTGATGGTCTCTCAGTGTGGTATCAGGTTAGTGGTGTTAGTGGTGATACTGTACTGGGTGAGTGATGGTCTCTCAGTGTGGTATCAGGTTAGTGGTGATACTGTACTGGGTGAGTGGTGGTCTCTCAGTGTGGTATCAGGTTAGTGGTGTTAGTGGTGATACTGTACTGGGTGAGTGGTGGTCTCAGTGTGGTATCAGGTTAGTGGTGATACTGTACTGGGTGAGTGGTGGTCTCTCAGTGTGGTATCAGGTTAGTGGTGATACTGTACTGGGTGAGTGGTGGTCTCAGTGTGGTATCAGGTTAGTGGTGTAAGTGGTGATACTGTACTGGGTGAGTGGTGGTCTCTCAGTGTATCAGGTTAGTGGTGTTAGTGGTGATACTGTACTGGGTGAGTGGTGGTCTCAGTGTGGTATCAGGTTAGTGGTGTTAGTGGTGATACTGTACTGGGTGAGTGGTGGTCTCTCAGTGTGGTATCAGGTTAGTGGTGATACTGTACTGGGTGAGTGGTGGTCTCTCAGTGTATCAGGTTAGTGGTGTTAGTGGTGATACTGTACTGGGTGAGTGGTGGTCTCAGTGTGGTATCAGGTTAGTGGTGTTAGTGGTGATACTGTACTGGGTGAGTGGTGGTCTCTCAGTGTGGTATCAGGTTAGTGGTGTTAGTGGTGATACTGTACTGGGTGAGTGATGGTCTCTCAGTGTGGTATCAGGTTAGTGGTGTTAGTGGTGATACTGTACTGGGTGAGTGGTGGTCTCTCAGTGTATCAGGTTAGTGGTGTTAGTGGTGATACTGTACTGGGTGAGTGGTGGTCTCAGTGTGGTATCAGGTTAGTGGTGTTAGTGGTGATACTGTACTGGGTGAGTGGTGGTCTCTCAGTGTGGTATCAGGTTAGTGGTGATACTGTACTGGGTGAGTGGTGGTCTCTCAGTGTGGTATCAGGTTAGTGGTGATACTGTACTGGGTGAGTGGTGGTCTCTCAGTGTGGTATCAGGTTAGTGGTGTTAGTGGTGATACTGTACTGGGTGAGTGATGGTCTCTCAGTGTGGTATCAGGTTAGTGGTGTTAGTGGTGATACTGTACTGGGTGAGTGATGGTCTCTCAGTGTGGTATCAGGTTAGTGGTGTTAGTGGTGATACTGTACTGGGTGAGCTATAAAAGAATATTAAATAAATTACATTAGCACAGCATTATAACCAGGTATGATCTTGAAAGTGGACCTTGATGCAAGCACTGGAACAGAAGCAGCACAGCATTCATCATCTGGGGTCCAGCCTCACGGTTGTGGCCTTCAATGTAGATCTGGCCCCAAAAACACCAGTTGTTCCACAGCTTTCCAGATGGTCATTAGCTGGGCTGGACAGACAGCAAGGTCAGTGGATGCCTAGGTGAGCCAGAGCCCAGATGGTGCTTTCAGCTTGGCTCCTGGAGCCATAAGAGAAGGTCAGTTTGGAGTTCGAAAGGTTTTTTTTAGCAGAATAGGAGCCACAGCGGTAAACAAAGCCCTCGTTGTGGCGGCCAATGACAAGTAGAAGCCAGACACTTCGCCACAGCCTACAGCTCGGTGTTATTGTCTGGCCACGTTCAACAATCTCCATTCATACACCCATTAACAGGTTAGATCTGACATAATCAGCACTCTACCGAGGCTAAGTCCTCACAGCTCGGGTCAAAGGGTCCACGCGCAACACATGAGTCAGCATTATAAACGCACTGCCTGCGTCGGTACAACAGACTGAAGTAGGACTCACTTCAAAACTGGAACGGTTCCTTGAACGTGTGCCAGCAGAACAAACACAGGCTTTTATCTTTATAATCTGCTCGTTCAGTTACCACCACGTCATAGATCCCCACACATAAATACAGGGTAAGAACCTGGCACGGCGTGAAAGCCTGGAGGAGAAAGCAAGTCTTAAAACCGGTGTAGCAACTTATCTTCTATGGCAACATTTCTCTCTAACAGGGTTGGAGCTGTGGACTGAACATTTGGGGGGAGCACATGTACTGGGAGGGCTTCTTCCTATCATTCACTACAGTGATTGACACTCTTTTGAGTTTCCAACACATAACATACAAACGTCAATGTTAGTTGAAGGCGTTGGTGGGGAAAAATAAATAAATAAATAAATAAAATTTTATATATATATACATACACACTAGGTCATACACAGCTCATACAGAGTCAGTGATACTTACACAGCTCATACAGAGTCAGTGATACTTACACAGCTCATACAGAGTCAGTGATACTTACACAGCTCATACAGAGTCAGTGATACTTACACAGCTCATACAGAGTCAGTGATACTTACACAGCTCATACAGAGTCAGTGATACTTACACAGCTGATACAGAGTCAGTGATACTTACACAGCTGATGCAGAGTCAGTGATACTTACACAGCTGATACAGAGTCAGTGATACTTACACAGCTCATACAGAGTCAGTGATACTTACACAGCTGATACAGAGTCAGTGATACTTACACAGCTCATACAGAGTCAGTAATACTTACACAGCTGATACAGAGTCAGTGATACTTACACAGCTCATACAGAGTCAGTGATACTTACACAGCTCATACAGAGTCAGTAATACTTACACAGCTGATACAGAGTCAGTGATACTTACACAGCTCATACAGAGTCAGTGATACTTACACAGCTCATACAGAGTCAGTGATACTTACACAGCTCATACAGAGTCGGTGATACTCACACAGCTCATACAGAGTCAGTGATACTCACACAGCTCATACAGAGTCAGTGATACTCACACAGCTCATACAGAGTCAGTGATACTTACACAGCTGATACAGAGTCAGTAAGACTTACACAGCTGATACAGAGTCAGTGATACTTACACAGCTCATACAGAGTCAGTGATACTTACACAGCTCATACAGAGTCAGTGATACTTACACAGCTCATACAGAGTCAGTGATACTTACACAGCTGATACAGAGTCAGTGATACTTACACAGCTCATACAGAGTCAGTGATACTTACACAGCTGATACAGAGTCAGTGATACATACACGGCTGATACAGAGTCAGTGATACTTACACAGCTCATACAGAGTCAGTGATACTTACACAGCTGATACAGAGTCAGTGATACTTACACAGCTCATACAGAGTCAGTGATACTTACACAGCTCATACAGAGTCAGTGATACTTACACAGCTGATACAGAGTCAGTAAGACTTACACAGCTGATACAGAGTCAGTAAGACTTACACAGCTCATACAGAGTCAGTGATACTTACACAGCTCAAACAGAGTCAGTAAGACTTACACAGCTCATACAGAGTCAGTGATACTTACACAGCTCATACAGTCAGTGATACTTACACAGCTCATACAGAGTCAGTGATACTTACACAGCTCATACAGAGTCAGTGATACTTACACAGCTCATACAGAGTCAGTGATATTTACACAGCTGATACAGAGTCAGTGATACTTACACAGCTCATACAGAGTCAGTGATACTTACACAGCTCATACAGAGTCAGTGATACTTACACAGCTCATACAGAGTCAGTGATACTTACACAGCTGATCCAGAGTCAGTGATACTTACACAGCTCATACAGAGTCAGTGATATTTACACAGCTCATACAGAGTCAGTGATATTTACACAGCTCATACAGAGTCAGTGATACTTACACAGCTCATACAGAGTCAGCGATACTTACACAGCTCATACAGAGTCAGTGATACTTACACAGCTCATACAGAGGCAGTGATACTCACACAGCTGATACAGAGTCAGTGATACTTACACAGCTCATACAGAGTCAGTGATACTTACACAGCTGATCCAGAGTCAGTGATACTTACACAGCTCATACAGAGTCAGTGATATTTACACAGCTCATACAGAGTCAGTGATACTTACACAGCTCATACAGAGTCAGTGATACTTACACAGCTCATACAGAGTCAGTGATACTTACACAGCTGATACAGAGTCAGTGCTACTTACACAGCTGATACAGAGTCAGTGATACTTACACAGCTGATACAGAGTCAGTGATACTTACACAGCTCATACAGAGTCAGTGATACTTACACAGCTCATACAGAGTCAGTGATACTTACACAGCTGATACAGAGTCAGTGATACTTACACAGCTCATACAGAGTCAGTGATACTTACACAGCTGATACAGAGTCAGTGCGCTAGGGTTTCAGACCCCATACCAATGAGAGTGTTTGAGTAAGACTCCTAACACTGCCACCGCCATGTTTCTACTGTAGCCCAGAACAGACAAACCACACACTGAGTGTAAAGAGTGACTTTCACAGTTTAATGTCTTATTTTTATTAATCAATTCCATTTACATAAGAATTGTGGTATGTTACTATTATTAGCTACTAAATAATCAACTTTTCACAAATAAAAATTGAGCTTTTAACTTCTGAACGAAATTTTTACTAGTAAGTGTTATTACTATATATTAGTGGTGTGCCATATCGTATCGTACACAATAATATCGGCAACATTTTTGAATATGGTGAACAATATTATACCCTGAAATATCGTACCATATCACCCATCACTAATTATCACATCAGATACTACTTTTACTGTTTTTAGTAAAAGAAAAATTCTCATTATATATCTACTAGAGACAGATTTTATCTGTCCAGCATCATTCACTTTACTTCAGTCCTGGATATATGGAGATATTTGAAGTGCATTATTTAGTATGGTGACATTCTGGATCACTGTTACAATCTGATGAAAATTCTTGAATTTTTTAAATATCTCGGTTAGGGGTGTGCCATATCATATCGTATGTAATAATAAAATTAAATATTAATTTTGTTGCAGTAGTGTATTCTTGAAATATATTTTTTTAATTAAATGTTTTGTCATATCACCAAGAGTATCGTTATCGGCAAAATACTATGAAATATCGGGATATTATTGTAGGGCCATATCGCCCACCCCTAGTACATACTAATAACACATACTAATGAATGTAAAACAGTGATTAGTATTAAAAGCTGCTTTCAGTGAAATCAGTTCAACCATAATTAGAATCTTAAGATGGGTGAGATGATCAGGGAGAGATGATCAGGGAGAGATGATCAGGGTGAGATGATCAGGGTGAGATGATCAGGGTGAGATGATCAGGGTGAACGATCAGGGTGAGATGATCAGGGTGAATGATCAGGGTGAATGATCAGGGTGAATGATCAGTGTGAGCTGATCAGGGTGAGATGATCAGGGTGAGATGATCAGGGTGAGATGATCAGGGTGAACGATCAGGGTGAGATGATCAGGGTGAATGATCAGGGTGAGATGATCAGGGTGAGATGATCAGGGTGAGATGATCAGGGTGAGATGATCAGGGTGAGATGATCAGAGTGAATGATCAGAGTGAATGATCAGTGTGAGCTGATCAGGATGAATGATCAGGGTGAATGATCAGGGTGAGATGATCAGAGTGAGCTGATCAGGGTGAATGATCAGGGTGAATGATCAGAGTGAGCTGATCAGGGTGAATGATCAGGGTGAATGATCAGAGTGAGCTGATCAGGGTGAGCTGATCAGGGTGAGCTGATCAGAGTGAGCTGATCAGGGTGAATGATCAGGGTGAATGATCAGAGTGAGCTGATCAGGGTGAATGATCAGAGTGAGCTGATCAGGGTGAATGATCAGGGTGAATGATCAGAGTGAGCTGATCAGGGTGAGCTGATCAGGGTGAATGATCAGAGTGAGCTGATCAGGGTGAATGATCAGGGTGAATGATCAGAGTGAGCTGATCAGGGTGAATGATCAGGGTGAATGATCAGAGTGAGCTGATCAGGGTGAATGATCAGAGTGAGCTGATCAGAGTGAGCTGATCAGGGTGAATGATCAGAGTGAGCTGATCAGGGTGAGCTGATCAGGGTGAATGATCAGGGTGAGCTGATCAGGGTGAATGATCAGAGTGAGCTGATCAGGGTGAGCTGATCAGGGTGAGCTGATCAGGGTGAATGATCAGAGTGAGCTGATCAGGGTGAGCTGATCAGGGTGAGCTGATCAGAGTGAGCTGATCAGGGTGAGCTGATCTTGTCCTGTTTTGCTCTGCTGGCTCGTTTGTTTGCTGTTCGTGGTGCATGTAGGTCAGTCAGGTGCTGTTATTGATCAGGATGTGCACACGCAGGTCGTTTCAGGACGCGGGTTCGTTTACACTAACGACGGAGAAGCGTGGAGTCTGAACGACGCTGGAGAAAGATGGAGAAAGATGGAGAAAGATGGAGAAAGATGGAGAAAGATGGAGAAAGATCTAGACCAGCTTCTAAGACTGGGTATAATGGTATGAGTTGATCTTATACTGGTCACTGTGGGCCTGTAAGGAATTATAGTGATGCAGTGTTAACTCTAATGTATCCCTGTTCTATTCCCACAGACGTCTCTCTCTCTCTCTCTCTCTCTCTCTATCTCTCTATCTCTCTCTCTCTATGTCTATTCTCTCTCTCTCTATCTATCTCTCTCTCTCTCTCTCTCTCTATGTCTATTCTCTCTCTCTCTCTCTATACTCTCTCTCTCTCTATACTCTCTCTCTCTATGTCTATTCTCTCTCTATTCTCTCTCTCTCTCTATCTCTCTCTCTGTCTCTCTATCTCTATTCTCTCTCTCTATCTCTATTCTCTCTCTCTCTCTCTCTATGTCTATTCTCTCTCTCTCTATGTCTATTCTCTCTCTCTCTCTCTCTCTCTCTATACTCTCTTTCTCTATACTCTCTCTCTCTATACTCTCTCTCTCTCTATACTCTCTCTGTCTATTCTCTCTCTCTCTCTGTCTATTCTCTCTCTCTCTCTGTCTATTCTCTCTCTCTCTCTCTCTCTGTCTATTCTCTCTCTCTCTCTATACTCTCTCTCTCTCTCTCTATACTCTCTCTCTCTATATATACTCTCTCTCTCTATGTCTATTCTCTCTCTCTCTCTCTCTCTCTCTCTCTATACTCTCTCTCTCTCTATATACTCTCTCTCTCTCTATACTCTCTCTCTCTCTCTCTCTCTCTCTATACTCTCTCTCTATATATACTCTCTCTCTCTATGTCTATTCTCTCTCTCTCTCTCTCTATACTCTCTCTCTCTCTCTCTATACTCTCTCTCTCTATATATACTCTCTCTCTATGTCTATTCTCTCTCTCTCTCTCTCTCTCTCTCTCTCTCTCTCTATACTCTCTCTCTCTATACTCTCTCTCTCTCTCTCTATACTCTCTCTCTCTCTCTCTATATATACTCTCTCTCTCTATGTCTATTCTCTCTCTCTCTCTCTATACTCTCTCTCTCTCTCTCTCTATACTCTCTCTCTCTATATATACTCTCTCTCTATGTCTATTCTCTCTCTCTCTCTCTCTCTCTCTCTCTCTCTCTCTATACTCTCTCTCTCTATACTCTCTCTCTCTCTCTATACTCTCTCTCTCTATATATATATATACTCTCTCTCTCTCTGTCTATTCTCTCTCTCTATTCTCTCTCTCTCTATATACTCTCTCTCTCTCTATACTCTCTCTCTCTATGTCTATTCTCTCTCTCTCTATTCTCTCTCTCTCTCTATCTCTCTCTGTCTCTCTATGTCTATTCTCTCTCTCTATGTCTCTCTATGTCTATTCTCTCTCTCTCTCTCTCTCGAGCCCCGACAGATCCGACACCCAGAATCGAGGCGGAACAGAACGAGGCCGACGAGTCGAGACAGCTGATCGAGTGTGTAATACCGCGTGTCCTGCGGTGTCCTGTCCCTGTTTACCCTCTGCTCCCGAAATCAGGAGCGCAACAAAAGATGAAAGCGGCGCCCGCAGACAGAGGATCTCGCCTCCTGAACGAAAGGCCGAATGATGGAGCGCCTCAGAGGAGAGGAAGAGGTCGAGGCAGAGAGGGGTGACGCTGGCGTCCCCCCCTCAGAGCCGGCCGGAGCCGCTCATATACTGCAAAACACAAAGCGCTGTGACAGCAGTGAAAACAAACAGACATAGGCCTCTAAATGCAACCCCCCCCCCACCACCACCACCCCCTGGAACCGCTCCTCCTCCCTCCTCCCTCCCTCCCTCCCTCCCTCCCTCCCTCCCTCCATCCCCCTCAAAACCAGCCAATCACGCGGCTGCTGTGCCAGCAAACGAGCGGGTCAGTTGAGGACGAGCCTCGCTGTCAACACGCATACACAGAGAGCTGTTTGAGCCACTCGCTCGTCTCCCTCAGAGAGAGGCTGCTAACAGGGACGGGCTGGAGAACCACCCTGTACATATACACTCATATACTGTTCATATATCAGGTACAGGAGACACCTCCTCACACCTCCCCTCACTGTCCACTGACCATACAGGACCTCCACTCACTGACCACTGTACCAGTTCCACTGACCATACAGGACCTCCACTCACTGTCCACTGTATCAGCTCCACTGACCATACAGGACCTCCACTCACTGTCCACTGTATCAGCTCCACTGACCATACAGGACCTCCACTCACTGTCCACTGTATCAGCTCCACTGACCATACAGGAGCTCCACTCACTGTCCACTGTATCAGCTCCACTGACCATACAGGAGCTCCACTCACTGTCCACTGTATCAGCTCCACTGACCATACAGGAGCTCCACTCACTGTCCACTGTATCAGCTCCACTGACCATACAGGACCTCCACTCACTGTCCCCTGTATCAGCTCCACTAACCATACAGGAGCTCCACTCACTGTCCACTGTATCAGCTCCACTGACCATACAGGACCTCCACTCACTGTCCACTGTATCAGCTCCACTGACCATACAGGACCTACACTCACTGTCCACTGTATCAGCTCCACTGACCATACAGGAGCTCCACTCACTGTCCACTGTATCAGCTCCACTGACCATACAGGACCTCCACTCACTGTCCACTGTATCAGCTCCACTGACCATACAGGACCTCCACTCACTGTCCACTGTATCAGCTCCACTGACCATACAGGACCTCCACTCACTGTCCACTGTATCAGCTCCACTGACCATACAGGACCTACACTCACTGTCCACTGTATCAGCTCCACTGACCATACAGGAGCTCCACTCACTGTCCACTGTATCAGCTCCACTGACCATACAGGACCTCCACTCACTGTCCACTGTATCAGCTCCACTGACCATACAGGACCTACACTCACTGTCCACTGTATCAGCTCCACTGACCATACAGGAGCTCCACTCACTGTCCACTGTATCAGCTCCACTGACCATACAGGACCTCCACTCACTGTCCACTGTATCAGCTCCACTGACCATACAGGACCTCCACTCACTGTCCACTGTATCAGCTCCACTGACCATACAGGACCTCCACTAAATATAAGTTATTATTAATATATTATATTATTATTATTATTATTATTATTATTATTATTATTATTATTAATATATATGTCAATGGAACCAGAAAGTATATATATATATATATATATATATATATATATATATATATATATATATATATATATATATATATATATATATATAAATAAATAATCATTGTGTGTTGTGTTTAAACCTCTGACCACTAGATGGCAGTGTTGTAATCCATTTTCAGCTCCACTCCAACATTAACAAGCAGCACAAGGCTGCAGTGCTATTGTAAGTATTGATAAACCTGTTCATACAGTGGTGTGTTTTAATAGTAGGATTTGAAAAATCACAGTATATCACTTTACTTGCAGTATCGTAGTATATCGTGATATACTGAATCGGGATCACTGTATCACAATACATATTGTATCGCCAGGTTCTTGCCAATACACAGCCCTACAGCAGCCTGGCTAAAAAGGACATGTCAGGACAGGGGACGGGAGCTGAGGATACAGCAGAACAACAGAGGTCTGAAAAAAATAATTAAATGTGAGGACAGAGCGACGCGAAGGGCAGGCGAGCGGAAAGAGGGATGATGAGGGAGAAATGAGACGGACCACTCTCGGTGAGAGAGGAGCTGTCTGAAGAGCGTGAGAGAGATGTGAGAGTGTGAGAGTACAGAAAGAGTGGAGATGGTAGCACCTCTTCTATCAGCTGACACTGAAACTGACGCAACTCTGTCTTTCCTAGAAACCTTAACCTTCATTTCCTGTCCTCCACGTTTAGTCAGAAGTACTTCCACATCATGACCTTCCGCTAGCTGCTCACGTGAAGCTGCATGTCGACCCTGCACGCTCTGCGAGAACAGAGATCAGGTACGTTTAGGTTCTCTCCTGTCCAAGCTTGATGTCAGCAAATAACAAATAAGAGTAGAATAAAACTATTACATTATTAGGAACACTAACGAGCATCCCAGAAACCGCATCCCAGAAACCGCATCCCAAAAACTGCAGCTCAGAAACTGCAGGTGAGAAACTGCAGCCCAAAAACTGTAGCCCAAAAACTGCAGCCCAAAAACTGCAGCCCAGAAACCACAGGTCAGAAACCACAGCCCAAAATCTGTTGCCCAGAAACTGTTGCCCAGAAACTGCGGCCCAGAAAGTGCAGTCCAGAAACCGCAACCCAGAAACCACAGCCCAGAAACTGTGGCCCAGAAACTACGGCCCAGAAACTGCGGCCCAAAATCTGCAGCCCAGAAACTGCGGCCCAGAAACTGCGGCCCAGAAACTGCAGTCCAGAAACCGCAACCCAAAATCTGCAGCCCAGAAACTGTGGCCCAAAATCTGCAGCCCAGGAACTGCAGTCCAGAAACTGCTGTCCAGAAACTACGGCCCAGAAACTGCGGCCCAGAAACTGCGGCCCAGAAACTACGGCCCAGAAACTGCGGCCCAGAAACTGCGGCCCAGAAACTGCGGCCCAGAAACTGCAGTCCAGAAACTGCGGCCCAGAAACTGCGGCCCAGAAACTGCAGTCCAGAAACCGCAACCCAAAATCTGCAGTCCAGAAACTGCGACCCCATGTTGCACTAATGAGCTACTGAACTAAAGGTAACACTACAGATAATCAGTGAGGTGGGACGGGAGGTGGGACGCGAGGTGGGACGCGAGGTGGGACGCGAGGTGGGACGCGAGGTGGGACGCGAGGTGTTGCCGGTGTTGACGCGAAATGTTTCTTGTAGCTGCACAGCTGTTCATTTTTCACTATTCAGCTATTCAACCAGTCACCTACTCACCCAGCCTTTATTACCATGTTATAAAGTTTCAGTCTTTCTGACCACAGACGTCCACTGACTGTCTGAAGCACGTGTGGTCTACACACCACCAGAAAATTACTGCTAACACAGCTGGACAGCTCAGTGGACAACAGCACCGCCGCGTGTACGGGGGTCCGGCTAAAATCACGAACACTGAGTAGATGTACTGAGTAGATGTACTGAGTAGATGTACTGAGTAGTTGTACTGAGTAGATGTACTGAGTAGTTGTACTAATAGGTTGTACTGAGTAGATGTACTGAGTAGATGTACTGAGTAGATGTACTGAGTACTTGTGCTGAGTAGATGTACTGAGTAGTTGTACTGAGTACTTGTGCTGAGTAGATGTACTGAGTAGATGTACTGAGTAGATGTACTGAGTAGTTGTACTGAGTAGATGTACTGAGTAGTTGTACTGAGTACTTGTGCTGAGTAGATGTACTGAGTAGATGTACTGAGTAGATGTACTGAGTAGTTGTACTGAGTAGATGTACTGAGTAGTTGTACTAATAGGTTGTACTGAGTAGATGTACTGAGTAGTTGTACTGAGTAGATGTACGGAGTAGTTGTTCTGAGTAGTTGTACTGAGTAGATGTACTGAGTAGATGTACTGAGTAGATGTACTGAGTAGTTGTACTGAGTAGATGTACTGAGTAGTTGTACTGAGTACTTGTGCTAAGTAGATGTACTGAGTAGATGTACTGAGTAGTTGTACTAATAGGTTGTACTGAGTAGATGTACTGAGTAGTTGTACTAATAGGTTGTACTGAGTACTTGTGCTGAGTAGATGTACTGAGTAGATGTACTGAGTAGTTGTACTGAGTAGTTGTGCTGAGTAGATGTACTGAGTAGATGTGCTGAGTAGTTGTACTAATAGGTTGTACTGAGTAGATGTGCTGAGTAGATGTGCTGAGTAGTTGTACTGAGTAGTTGTGCTGAGTAGATGTACTGAGTAGATGTACTGAGTAGATGTACTGAGTAGTTGTACTGAGTAATTGTACTGAGTAGTTGTACTGAGTAGATGTACTGAGTAGATGTACTGAGTAGTTGTACTGAGTAGTTGTGCTGAGTAGATGTACTGAGTAGATGTACTGAGTAGATG
>CM038703.1:3437918-3457918 GCA_021613375.1 Megaleporinus macrocephalus
GGACCGATCAGTGTTTCTGAGGCCGATTCCAATCACGGATCACCTTTCAGCGCGATTGGCCGATAGCCGATACCGATCGAGGGTGGGGCTATATGCCACAGCAGGGCTACATATAGTTATTAGCGCAAGCAAGTCATGAAACATGGTCTAAACTGGTTTATTACCATTTTTAACGAGCTCATATGAAACAGCATAATATTTTAAACAAAATTAAAAGTAAATAAACAAAGTACATCAAACAAATACCCCAATACTGTAATCATTACATTTAGAACCTTAAATGAAAAAAGCTAATTAAATAAATGCAGTAAAAACTGCAATCATTAAAAACAGACTCTGATTATTTTAAACTAAAAACTGTAATCATTAAATGAAGATCTTGAATTGCTACTGCTGTACCACAACATCACCGTAATGTCACTGTAACATCACCGTAATGTCACTGTAACATCACCGTAACATCACCGTAATGTCACTGTAACATCACCGTAACATCACCATAACATCACAGTAACATCCCTATAACATCACCGTAACATCGCCATAACATCGCCGTAACATCACTGTAGCATCACCATAACATCACCACAACATTACTGTAACATCACCATAACATCACTCTAACATCAGTGTAACATCACTCTAACATCACCGTAACATCTCTGCAACATCACCATAACATCACCATAATATCACCGTAACATTACCATAACATCCCCACAACATCACTGTTACATCACCGTAACATCGGCGTAGCATCGGCGTAATGTCACTGTAACATCACCGTAACATCACCATAACATCACAGTAACATCCCTATAACATCACCGTAACATCGCCATAACATCACCATAACATCGCCGTAACATCACTGTAGCATCACCATAACATCACCACAACATTATTGTAACATCACCATAACATCACTCTAACATCAGTGTAACATCACTCTAACATCACCGTAACATCTCTGCAACATCACCATGACATCACCATAATATCACCGTAACATTACCATAACATCCCCACAACATCACCGTAACATCGGCGTAGCATCGGCGTAACATCGGCGTAACATCAGCTAACATCACCGTAATGTCACTGTAACATCACCGTAATGTCACTGTAACATCACCGTAACATCACCATAACATCACCGTAACATCGGCGTAACATCAGCTAACATCACCGTAACATTAAATCAGTGTGCGTCAGGGTTGGGGGGGGGGGGGGGAGGGGGGGGGGTTCAGCTCCATTAGTTCTGGGTCCAGTTTGGAGTTTCAGCTCACACGCTGGAGCTGAACTGAACAGGATGAGCTCAGCTCGGAGGAGAAGTACAATTAAAAGTTTGTATGGCAGAATTCCACGTTTCCCGTTCCCGTTAGTCCCAAACAGCTGGACGAGCCCTCGCACCGTAAAACACAGACGCTCCATAAACCGCGCTGCTACATGGGAGTGGATCAGATCATATCCGGTTTAGGTCCATCTGCAGAGTTCCGCACTGTTTTACTGCCAGCGAGGGCCGAGTTAGAGCTTTAACAGGAAAAACAGCCGCGGACCCCCACCCCTGCGCTCCCGGGGGCCGTGTCAGTTTCAGGGAAAGTGTGGTCCTCAGAAGGAGCAGCAGGCACTCGGTTACACGTGTGATAGTTTTAATTTAACAAAACTGAGATGTTCACAAGTCTGAGGAACCTCAGCATCATGATGAGCTGCAGACACTGTACTGAACAGAAGATCAGCTTCTAAACACAAGCTTTTAGTCCAGAAACACCTTCAGACTGTAGTTCATCTGATTCTCTGTATACTTTATTACTCTGTTCTTTAATGATCAGGACCCCCACAGGACCACCACAGAGCAGATACTGTTAGGAAAAGTGGGTCATTCTCAGCACTGCAGTGACACTGACATGGTAGTGTGTTAGTGTTTGTTGTGCTGGTGTGAGTGGATCAGACACAGCAGTGCTGACACTACCACCTTGCTCGTCCACCATGACGTGAGGTCCAGATGTGAAGTCAGAGATGATACATCATCTGCTGCTCTATAGATTGAGTTCCTCTAGTTCTTCAACGGTAGTCACAGGACATCAGCCACAGGATGCTGCTCGCAAGACGCTGCCCACAGGACATAAACCATAGGACACCAGCCACAGGACGCTGGCCACAGGACGCTGTTCACAAAATGCTGCCTACAGGATGGAGCTCACAAAATACTGGCCACAGGACGCGGCCCACAGGACATAAACCATAGGACACCAGCCATAGGATGCTGCCTACAGGACAAAGCTCACAAAATGCTACCTACAGGACGGAGCTCACAAAATGCTGCCCACAGGACACCAACCATAGGACATAAACCGTAGAACACAGGACGCTGCCCACAGGACGCTGCTCACAAAATGCTGCTCACAAAATGCTGCCCACAGGACGCGGCCCACAGGACATAAACCATAGGACACCAGCCATAGGATGCTGCCTACAGGACAAAGCTCACAAAATGCTGCCTACAGGACGGAGCTCACAAAATGCTGCCCACAGGACACCAACCATAGGACATAAACCGTAGAACACAGGACACTGCCCACAGGACGCTGCCCACAGGACGCTGCTCACAAAATGCTGCTCACAAAATGCTGCCCACAGGACACCAACCATAGGACACTAGCTACAGGATGCTGCCCATCGGACGCTGACGACAGGACACTGCTCACAGGACACTGCCCACAGGACACCAACCAAAGCATGCCACCCACAGGACACCAACCATAGGACACTAGCTACAGGATGCTGCCCATCGGACGCTGACCACAGGACACTGCTCACAGGACGCTGCCCACAGGACACCAACCAAAGCATGCCACCCACAGGACACTAACCATAGGACGTTGTCCACAGGATGCTGCCCACAGGACACCAACCATAGGACGTCGTCCACAGGATGCTACCCACTGGACGCTGCTCACAGGTTGCTGTTGTCTTGATAGTTTTGGTTAGTGGACAATTCTCAAACCACTGGGATGTTTAAACACTCCAGCAGCACTGCTGTGTCTGATCCACTCACACCAGCACAACACACACACTCTAACACACCACCACCACGTCAGTGTGATTACTAAATCATGCACTCCAAATCTTTTGGTGTTTGGTTTAATATGATAACTTATCAGAGACGCTTGGCGTCCTAAAACTTCTGACAGCGAACGCAATCAGTCCACTTAAGCCTGTCTTAGAGAGCTTCCTGCCTCCTTCCAGCCAAAGTGCACAAGCTTGTGACCACTGGACTGACCAGAGCTCCCCGGACATGCCGCGAGGTGGGGCAGGACTCCCGCGCAACGGGACATTCCTTGGCAACCGAGCCGAAAGCGTCCCGATCCAAAGGCAGGCCGGAGAGGACAGTACAGTAGAGCGCAGCTTCCAGCCCGTCTACAGAACAATGTCCTCCCGACATGCAAGCGCAGCGGCAGAGACCACCGGCAGAAAGACCCCGCACTCGCAAACGAGTCATTAGGTAGGATATAAAGTCAGCCGCCGCGGCGAGCCGAGGAAGCCAGACGGGGATCACAAGTTTGCTCCTGAGCGCGGCTTTACAGGCTTTGTGGGGAAACGGATCCAGACCGCGTTCTCAAATGTCCCCTGGCGAGCGCCGGGGTAGACCACCGTTTATGTAAGCGATTTATGTAAGGTGATTAGAGAGGGACCGTTACCTCTCCGCACGCCCCCGTGCCTTCACTCGTTCTCTAACCGGCCTCTGAACACCCCCCCCGCCTCTCTTCCCAGGCCTCGGAGAGAGAGAATGCTTGGACGTCCTCCAAACTCCTCCCCAGACCGGCTGGATCCAGCAGTCGTCCGGGGCCAGAAGCCGAGCCTGCCCGGTGACGGGGGCTGCCGTGTGCTCTCACACAGCACCTTGAAGTTGCTGTAGAAGCAGGCCTACCTACATTCCAGGACGCAGGAGAGGAAATTAAATATAGCTCTCAGATGACAAGTTCTGAAAGCTACAAACAAAAGCAGAGCGACATGATGATGTCATGTCGGTTGTGAAAACCGCAGCGAGGATTCTTGAGATTCTGGGAGAGTGAAAGTTGGCAGGATGCTGTGGTTTCTCGCGCTCTGAGCCCACGCCCATCGAGCACGGCTCAACCAGAGACGTTCACAAGTCACAAAATACAAGTCCCAGTCAAGTCACGAGTCTTTAGACTAGAGTCTAAGTCAAGTCACGAGTCTTTAGGCTAGAATCTAAGACAAGTCACTAGTCCTTAGGGTAGAGTCTAAGTCTCAAGTCTTTAGGCTAGAGTCTAAGACAAGTCAAGCCACAAGTCAATAGAACACACACACACACACACACACACACACACACACATATATATATATATATATATATATATATATATATATATATATATATATATATATATATATAAAACATGTAGCACCATTTAGGCTAGAGTCTAAGTCAAGTCTCAAGTCTTTAGGCTAGAGTCTTAGTCAACTCACAAGTCTTTAGGCTAGAGTCTAAGTCAAGTCTCAAGTCTTTAGGCTAGAGTCTTAGTGAAGTCACAAGTCTTTAGGCTAGAGTCTAAGACAAGTCACAAGTCTTTTGGCTAGAGTCTATGTCAAGTCTTAAGTCTTTAGGCTAGAGTCTAAGTCAAGTCTAAAGTCTTTAGGCTAAAGTCTAAGACAAGTCACGAGTCCTTGGGCTAGAGTCTAAGACAAGCTAAAAGTCTTTCGGCTAGAGTCTAAGACAAGTCTCAAAACTTTAGGCTAGAGTCTAAGTCAAGTCACAAGTCTTTATGCTAGAGTCTAAGACAAGTTACAAGTCTTTTGGCTAGAGTCTAAGTCAAGTCTTAAGTCTTAGGCTAGAGTCTTAGTCAAGTCACAAGTCTTTAGGCTAGAGTCTAAGACAAGTCACTAGTCTTTAGGCTATAGTCTAAGACAAGTTACAAGTCTTTAAGCTAGAGTGTAAGTCAAGTTGCAAGTCTTTTGGCTAGAGTTTGAAACAAGTCACAAGTCAATACAACATATATATATATATATGTTGTTATTTTTATATATTTAATATATATATATATATATCGTCGCGGTCCAATGAAAAACATGTATCACCATTCTTTACGATTTCTAATTTTCTACATCAATTAAATGCAGCAGCTGCTTTTTACATTATGGGAGAATTTTATGATGAATGGACCAATAGAGATGCTCCAAAACAGCTTTGAGAAAATTCTGGTTCCACTGAGTTCTATTGAAAGTGATGACAATTTCTGGCTTCTCCTGTAAAGTTGCCATTTTAGAGACACCTGTTTTTCACTGGACAGCGACGATATATATATATACACTACCGCTCAAAAGTTTAGGATCACTATAGAATTTCATTTCATGCAATTTTCATGCAATTCACAAACAATTTTGTCCATTTCACAATTAATGTAAGTGTATCAGATGATTTTTAAAGAATATAAATGTTTGTATTAAAGTCTATTTTTGTATAGAGGCTCATTTTGCATATAGTTCTATTATCAGTAATTCTCAGTCCTCTGTCTAAATCTCCTGATACGACCACCAATCCAAGTTAAGGATGTTATTGGACTAATTGGTTGTTAGGACACTCTTGATCAATTGTGATCACAGCTGAAAAACATTCTACTAATAAGTGAGTATAAAAGGGAACAACATTCTAGGTTAGTTTAGTATCTGAAGATCAGCAGTTGATGGCTTGCTGACCGACTCACAATGACCAGAAAGAAACAACTTTCTTTAGAGACCCGTCAGTCCATTGTTGTGTTAAGGAAGAAGATCCTCCATTAAAAAGGGCAGAAGTCTTAAAAGTATAACAGGTTTTAGAATCATTTCGTTTTTTTGGAAGTTTTAATGGAAGCCTGTACAGCAGAGCGGCTGAACACAGTGAGCTGGACGTATCACCAGCGGTGGGTCCAGTATGTACGTTAAAGTCTCTCCTGGAAACGGTGCCGGAGGACTCCGCCACAGGGGCCCGGCTTCCAAACCCGTCACCGCTTCCGCGTCTGATTTTCCGTTCCTCTTAGAAATTCCTTCAACGAGCAACCCCGCCTGATTTCCATTCCCACGCACCGCCGGCGGCCTGAAGTAACGAGAAGCTACAGCTTTTCCCTCTTCACCAACTTTCTCCTGACAGGCCGTCCGCGCCGGTGCCAGCCGGGCCGAAAGATTCAGCTGCTCAAGCTGCCGTTTGATCTCCGGCTTTCTGGTGTCACTGCTCGCAGGCGTGCGGCTCCAGAACACATTAGCGGAGCTCGTATTAGGGCGAACGTGGGAATTGCTGAACCCGAGGGTCCCGAAAGTGGAAACATAATAGAAACTTCTGTAGAATTAAACAGTTCAGACGTAAACGACTTCGGTTCGGTGTGAAAAGCTCTGCTCCAGAGTCAGATCTGTTCACAGTGGAGGTGAAGGGAACCAGACGTCCACCTCTAAAAGCTCCTCACAGAAAGTTATTACAGTAGATGTTATAAATACACTGTCTGATTCTGAGACGCTGTTCTTCAATGGTTCTAAGAGGACGATGGGTCTTCTTTTGATCCAGTCGAGACAAAACAGTCCCTAAAAAACAATCAACTTCAGACTTATCACCAATTTACCATCATCAGTACATGTAGGAACACTGTGGACGATGCCCGAGAACATTTACACACAACCACAACACCAACCAGCAACCAGAACATTTACACACAACCACAACACCAACCAGCAACCAGAACATTTACACACAACCACAACACCAACCAGCAACCAGAACATTTACACACAACCACAACACCAAACAGCAACCAGAACATTTACACATAACCACAACACCAACCAGAACATTTACACACAACCACAACAACAACCAGCAACCAGAACATTTACACACAATCACAACACCAACCAGAACATTTACACACAACCACAACACCAACCAGAACATTTACACACAACCACAACACCAACCAGAACATTTACACACAACCACAACACCAACCAGAACATTTACACACAACCACAACACCAACCAGCAACCAGAAAGGTGGTGGAGAAATCCAGAGTTCCAGGCTGTGAAGGGAACGTCGCCACTTTTCATTCCTTCCCAACAAACAACCCAACTGTCAGAGCTCCATGTTGATCTTTAAACCAGCCTGAAGTTCCTCTTCTCCACATTTTTCATCTAATGTTCCACACTGCAGCTCCTTGATGTCCAGATCAAAGAGAGTAGCTAGTACAGGTAACTTTAGACACTAGCAACTAAATAGTATGTGGGCGGAGCTTATTTACGCAGAGGCTCATTCCACTACAGTCTGTAAGTGGAGCTGATGCAGTGGACAGTGAGTAGAGATATAATGAGGTGGATTTAATGTTATGGCTGATCAGTGTGTGTGTATATATATATAATGTAAGTGAATGGTGAAACATCCTTTTAAAGCTGATCCAGGGTCAGATTTCCCAGGTTTAAACAATCACTCTGATTATAAATGAGTGATACAGATACACGGGGCAGGTCTGAGAAATGTTCTACTGAATTATAACCACCAACATTAAAAAAAAAAACAGTTCTAGCAGGAGAGCTGACTGGCTGCTGGTGTTGGTACAGATAAACGAGTCATGCGTGAGTCGACGAGCATAAAAATACAGCGTATGAATGTACAGTACAGATTCTCGTACGTCCTCTGACTCTGCAGGCGGAGCTCAGGAGCAGAGACAGTTGGTGCTCAGCGTTTCTCCGCGAGTGCTTATCTGACAACTCTGCTGTTTCACTTTCTCCTAATGACTTTCTCCAAACGCAGCCACTCGCTCAGCCACTCGCTCAGCCACTCGCTCAGCCACTTGGAGAGACGGCGACACGTATCTAATCTGAAATCTGTCAGGCTGCCTGGAACGAAGAAGCTGTCGAGCTCCACGTGAGAACAGACGTGAGTGAAAGACGCGAGAAGCTAAAGAGCGAGGAGATCTCTGCTCTTCAGCACATTCACAGACTTCAGCAGCAGAACATGTGAATTAAGTAGTTCAAGTGTTTCCATTCAGTTACACTGCCGGTCAGAAGTTTGGGCACACCCCCCATTATATCTAGACTTACTGTCCACTGTATCAGCTCCACTGACCATACAGGACCTCCACTCACTGTCCACTGTATCAGCTCCACTGACCATACAGGACCTCCACTCACTGTCCACTGTATCAGCTCCACTGACCATACAGGACCTACACTCACTGTCCACTGTATCAGCTCCACTGACCATACAGGACCTCCACTCACTGTCCACTGTATCAGCTCCACTGACCATACAGGACCTCCACTCACTGTCCACTGTATCAGCTCCACTGACCATACAGGACCTACACTCACTGTCCACTGTATCAGCTCCACTGACCATACAGGACCTACACTCACTGTCCACTGTGAGTCCCAGCAGCGACTGTACTTTCTGAGAAGGCTGAGAAAATTTGGTATGCCAACCAAAATTCTCAGCACCTTCTACAGGAGTATGATTGAGAGTGTTCTTACCAGCTCCATCATCGTCTGGTATGGAAACTCTACTGCTCAGGACAGAAAGGCTCTCCAGCGTGTGATCAAAACTGCACAGTCCATCTCAGGAGCAGCCTTCCCCTCACTACAGAACATCTACCACACCAGGGTCACCAGGAGGGCCCACAACATAATCAGGGACAGTACACACCCCCAGCACACACTCTTCACACGTTTACCTTCAGGCAGATGTTACAGGAGTGTGAAGTCCAGGACCACAAGACTGACAAACAGTTTCTACTCACAGGCCATCAGGCTTCTGAACACCTCACGCACTACCTCTCCAACCTCTCCTTTCTGAACTGGTTTTAACTGGTCTGATTTGAACTGCACCTTACACTCACTGTACTGTCAGAATACTGTTTACATTCACTACTCACACAAACATTATTGTTTACATTCGTTACTTGCAACTTGCACTTTATGGCTGCTGCTCTTCATACTTGCACATAAAAGCACACATAACTTTTATTTTTTATTCTTTAACTATAAAAATATTTGTATCTACTTCAACTTATATTGTTATACTTTGTATATTTTGTATATATATATTTTATTTCTTTTATTTGTTATCTTATCTATTGGTGAATGGAGGAGCAGCAAAGTAAGAATTTCATTGTACAGTGTAACTGTCTGTTCTGCTGTACATATGACAATAAAACTCTTGAATCTGTATCAGCTCCACTGACCATACAGGACCTCCACTCACTGTCCACTGTATCAGCTCCACTGACCATACAGGACCTCCACTCACTGTCCACTGTATCAGCTCCACTGACCATACAAAAGCTCCACCTACAGACTGTAGTTCATCTGATTCTCTGTATACTTTATTTCTCTGTTCTTTAATGATCAGGACCCCCACAGGACCACCACAGAGCAGATACTGTTAGGGAGGTGGATCATTCTCAGCACTGCAGTGACACTGACATGGTGGTGGTGTGTTAGTGTGTGTTGTGCTGGTACGAGTGGATCAGACAAAGCAGTGCTATATATATATAGATGCATGTTCTCTCTGTGTTTGAGTGGGTTCCTCCGGGTTCTCCGGTTTCCTCCCACAGTCCAAACACATGCATGTTAGGATCCTCACTCTAAACTGACCGTAGGTGTAAGTGTGTGTGTTGGTCATGTGATGGACTGGTGACCTGTCCATGGTGTACCCCTCCTTCACCTGATGATGCTGGGATTATATGGGTTTGGCTCCAGCCACCCCGTGACCCCGTGGGATAAAGCGAAAGATAATGGACGGATATATATATATATATATATATATATATATATGTATATATATATATATATATAGTAGATGTATATAGTAGATCTGCTTCCAGACATCAAAAGAATTTTTTTGATTTCTGAGAAGGTGCACACTCCTAACAACCACTTGGAACACCTGCCAACACGGTCTGATAAAGAGCTGCTTGATCGTATCAAGAGAGGAGAACATCAAGCTCCACCTTCAGATCTGAGAACATCCACAGCTGTTTCTGTCCATCTTTCCACTGTGAGAAGACACCTCAACACTCTGTGGGGTCTGAAAGGATGTGTATCTGTTCAAGAAGCTCCTCACTGAGAAAAGGAGATACAGACACACCAAACAAAGAAGCTGCTGATGTTCTCAGAACAGAGGACTGACCACCCCCGAGTCCAGAACCTCAACACCACTGAATGTGTTTGGGGTTATTAGGATGGTGAGAAGCAGAAGCAGCTTCCAGGTCTGAACTTCGTGGATGTGGAGGAACGTTCCTGAAGATCTCCTCAATCAAACTGGAAGCTGTTATGTTTCAGAGTTTGTGTTGCTCTGGTGTACAGCTGTTCTCTGTTCCTGGTGCTGGTAAACGAGGCTGTTTGGACTGGAAGTGACAGAAATGAAGGACTAAACTCAGAAAAACACTCGCGTCTCCAGTGAAGAGTCTAAAAATACCAGGTTCAAAATAAGAGCGGTGAGAAGTGGCTGTAGGTTTCCTGTTATTGGTCCAGTAATTAGAAGCTGGCTGTTGGTGGGGGGGGCTTTTATACAGCTCTGGGTGTGTGGGTGGGACTTCACAGAAACAAAGGAGCAGTCATCTCCTTTACCATCTTCTTTAACGTTCCCATGGATTTTAGGTTATGTATTTTAGGTTATGTATTTTAGGTTATGTATTTTAGGTTATGTAATTTTAGTTTATGGATTTTAGTTTATGTATTTTTAGTTTATGGATTTTAGGTTATGAATTTAAGGTTATGTATTTTTAGTTTATGGATTTTAGGTTATGTAATTTTAGGTTATGTATTTTAGATTATGTAATTTTAGGTTATGTATTTTAGTTTATGTATTTTTAGTTTATGGATTTTAGGTTATGTATTTAAGGTTATGGATTTTAGGTTATGTTTTTAAGGTTATGTATTTAAGGTTATGGATTTTAGGTTATGGATTTTAGGTTATGTAATTTTAGGTTATGTACTTTAGGTTATGTATTTAAGGTTATGTATTTAAGGTTATGGATTTTAGGTTATGGATTTTAGTTTATGTATTTTAGATTATGTATTTTAGGTTATGTATTTTAGGTTATGTATTTTAGATTATGTATTTTAGGTTATGTAATTTTAGGTTATGTATTTAAGGTTATGTATTTAAGGTTATGGATTTTAGGTTATGGATTTTAGGTTATGGATTTCAGGTTATGGATTTTAGGTTATGGATTTAAGGTTATGTATTTAAGGTTATGTTTTTAAGGTCATGTATTTAAGGTCATGTATTTTAGGTTATGTATTTTAGGTTATGTATTTTAGGTTATGGATTTTAGGTCATGGATTTTAGGTTATGTATTTAAGGTTATGTATTTAAGGTTATGTATTTTAGGTTATGTTTTTAAGGTCATGTATTTAAGGTCATGTATTTTAGGTTATGTATTTTAGGTTATGTATTTAAGGTTATGTATTTAAGGTTATGTGTTTTAGGTTATGGATTTTAGATCATGTATTTTAGGTTATGTATTTAAGGTTATGTATTTAAGGTTATGTATTTTAGGTTTTGTATTTTAGGTTATGTACTTTAGGTTATGTATTTTAGGTTATGTATTTAAGGTTATGTATTTTAGGTTTTGTATTTTAGGTTATGTATTTAAGGTTATGTATTTTAGGTTTTGTATTTTAGGTTATGTATAGGGTTCAAACCATGAGACAGTATTTTTTTTTAAAACAACAGCTGTGTTAATGGATCTTGGCCAGTTGAGTACTGGTATTTCTCTATGTTTAAAGTTTAGCCAAAACATACATTTAGATAATCAAATCGCATATATTTGCATATTAATTAAGTCTAGCCTTTGGATGATTTTCCAATTAAATTGAGTTTGCAATATTTAAATGTGAATAAACACCCTAGTAAAATGATTCTACAGCCTTCAATCTAGTATAAATCCAGATATGAGCAAAACTGATAAGCATTATGTATATGGTTCAGAATTTACATGTGAATTTTGATTAATACAGATATTCTAGACTCCTGGCTCGGTGTGTGGAGGGGTTGGGCTGGCTGACTGGACGCTCTCCCCGGAGAGGATGCCCCGCAGTTGTCCTGGAACGGCCTGCCGTGCGTACGAGGTGCTGAGGCTGTTATGTAACCTGCTGGCCTTGAGTGCTACTCTCTACTCTGTCCACTCTGTGTTTCTCCTCTCACCCTTTTGTCCACTCTTCTCGCTTTTCTATCAGCTCACATCCTCCTCGCCCGCGCTGACCTTTCAGAGCCACTCTGCAGCCGGCCTGCACGCTCCTGATGGAAGTCACAGACATGTTACTGCATGTACTGCTGAGTATCTCTTTGGTTAATCTATTAAAATCAGTGTATGTCATTATTAAGTGTTCATTAAGATCTTGTTTTTGATCTTAAATCATTATTTAATTTTTATTTATTTACTTCAAAAACAGTGTTAGAAAATATGTTCCTGACTGTAGATGTTTACAAACCTTAACAGTTCCTTTCTAAATCTGAGCCATGCTGTGTGTTAGAAGTAGTGATAGTGATGTGATGAGCATCAAAGGGTTAAATATAAATAACACACCACCATGGTGCGCCCTTACACCACGTGTTAATGTTAAGAGTGGAGAGTCTAATAGCTTCTATGCAGCAGATGGGGGGTTTAGACACAACAGAAAATCAACCAGTCTGCAAAAATCTACACATTAAACTACTAATTAAAAACCGATACAGTGTTTGAGAGTCGATATAGTATCACAAACATGATATTGCAATATTTAATATTTTGATATTTTTTACAACCCTAGAAAACACATTTTAACACAATTACTGTTTATTTATTCAGTTAACTGGGGAGACACTAAAAATTCTGTAAGACAGACTAAATAGAGACCAATCTGATATAAATAGAGGGGTGGTGTACTGGGAGGAACTGGACGATATGATATGCATCACAATAAAGGGGATACGATTCGATACATACAGTAAGCGATACAGTAAGTCACAATTTCATAGTACATGGAAACAGGCATTCAAACACTACACAGAATGAACCACTGCAACTAATCTTACTATTGATTAAAGATCAATACTGTTTTTGAGAATCGATACAGAATCACAAAACTTAATATCGCGATATTTGATATTTTCAATATTTTCTTACAGCCCTAATGAACAGTGACCAAACACTAATACATATTTGACATGTAAAAAACACTGAATACTCAGATTTTACGCTTTGATTTGAATCAGTATTTGAATTACAGTATTGATTTGATTTAGTAGCTCAATGTTTGAATTTCTGCAGACAGTGTTTGTGTCAGGAACCATGACACACAGTCTAAACACATAGTGTAAGTGTGGTGCTTTTTATGCTGTGAGAGTTTTCCTAAAATTATATTTAAAAAAAATAAAAATATATCAATTTTTTTACAGTGTCACAATATATATCACAATATAATCGAATCGTGACCCCCGTATGATCATACATATCGTACCACCAGGTTACTGCCAATACTGTCCTAGTAATTATAACACTAATAAACAGAGTGAGAGAGCAGAGATACTACAGGAGAAGTGTTACTCAAGTCCTAATACTAGTTATATTCATACTTTATTATTACTTTATTCAGTTAAAGTACAAAGGTATGTAGTATTAGAGTATTAAAGTAAATACATTAGGTATTCTAACAGGCCAGTGTTTCTCCTGTCGTCTCTTTAGTGTAGGAAATATCATTCCCAATCCAAACTTATCGGAATATCAGAATCAGCTCTATAGCGACTGCTGTGTTCTCTGCTGTTAGACAGACAGTCAGCTCTCTGTCGTCTCTGTTTTGGAGGGAAATTAAGTATTGAAGTATTGAAGTATTGTAATATGACATTCTGCAATATTGCCCATCTCTACCTCTACACTACAGCACATTTATATATATATATATATTCTGAGCAGCCTGAGTAGTCATGGCGTGCAGGCAGGGTCGGTGAATGGTAATGAAGAAGAAGCTGCTCTGCTGTCACCTCTGCCTGTGAGACAGACGCCGGCTGGCCTGAACCTCCACCTGCTGTTCCTGCTGCAGTCTGTACGGAGCAGTTACAGCCCTGAAAATAGACTCAACCAGCAGCCAGCTCTCCACACACCCCCATCTAACGTTACATCATTTACACATCAAGGAGGAGAGAGAGAGAGAGAGAGAGAGAGAGAGAGAGAGAGAGAGAGAGAGAGAGAGAGAGAGAGGGCTAAAGAGGGAGAGATGGAGAGAGAGAAAGATGGTAAGTAGCCCTACATAACCCCTCCTCATCATCTCCGCTGACGCTGGTGTGTTTTATTCACCACTGGCTGACCACAGAGTCCAGAGGCGTTTTTTCATGGCACGAAATTTCACTGAAGACTGTTTCAGACGTCTGTTCAGAGTCTGTCTCATGACAGCACGCATTCACGCTTCCTCACACAGCAGCAGCGGCAGCTGTTGTTTGGGTTCAACCAGGACAGAGTGCTGAGCTCCTGCTGAGAGAAAGGCTGAGCAACACGACTGTAACAACCTTATTTCACTGTGTATATACTATATATACACTTAACTACCACATATTCTGTGTATATACTATATATACACTTAACTGCCACATCTGTGTATATACTATATATACACTTAACTGCCACATCTTCTGTGTATATACAATACATACACTTAACTACCACATCCTCTGTGTATATACAATACATACACTTAAGTACCACATCCTCTGTGTATATACTATATATACACTTAACTACCACATCCTCTGTGTATATACAATACATACACTTAACTACCACATCCTCTGTGTATATACAATACATACACTTAAGTACCACATCCTCTGTGTATATACAATACATACACTTAACTACCACATCTGTGTATATACAATACATACACTTAACTACCACATCCTCTGTGTATATACTATATATACACTTAACTACCACATCCTCTGTGTATATACAATACATACACTTAACTACCACATCCTCTGTGTATATACAATACATACACTTAACTACCACATCTTCTGTGTATATACAATACATACACTTAACTACCACATCCTCTGTGTATATACTATATATACACTTAACTACCACATCTGTGTATATACAATACATACACTTAACTACCACATCTTCTGTGTATATACAATACATACACTTAACTACCACATCCTCTGTGTATATACTATATATACACTTAACTACCACATCCTCTGTGTATATACAATACATACACTTAGCTACCACATCCTCTGTGTATATACAATACATACACTTAACTACCACATCTTCTGTGTATATACAATACATACACTTAACTACGACATCTGTGTATATACAATACATACACTTAACTACCACATCCTCTGTGTATATACAATACATACACTTAACTACCACATCCTCTGTGTATATACAATACATACACTTAACTACCACATGTTCTGTGTATATACAATACATACACTTAACTACCACATGTTCTGTGTATATACTATATATACACTTAACTACCACATCTTCTGTGTATATACTATATATACACTTAACTACGACATCCTCTGTGTATATACTATATATACACTTAACTACCACATCTTCTGTGTATATACTATATATACCCTTAACTACCACATCCTCTGTGTATATACTATTTATACACTTAACTACCACATCTTCTGTGTATATACTATATATACACTTAACTACCACATCTTCTGTGTATATACTATATATACACTTAACTACGACATCCTCTGTGTATATACTATATATACACTTAACTACCACATCTTCTGTGTATGTACAATACATACACTTAACTACCACATCTTCTGTGTATATACTATATATACACTTAACTACGACATCCTCTGTGTATATACTATATATACACTTAACTACCACATCTTCTGTGTATATACTATATATACACTTAACTACCACATCCTCTGTGTATATACTATATATACACTTAACTACCACATATTCTGTGTATATACAATACATACACTTAACTACCACATCTTCTGTGTATATACAATACATACACTTAACTACCACATCCTCTGTGTATATACAATACATACACTTAACTACCACATCTGTGTATATGCAATACATACACTTAACTACCACATCTTCTGTATATATACAATACATACACTTAACTACCACATCCTCTGTGTATATACAATACATACACTTAACTACCACATCCTCTGTGTATATACTATATATACACTAACTACGACATCCTCTGTGTATATACAATACATACACTTAACTACCACATCTTCTGTGTATATACAATACATACACTTAACTACCACATCCTCTGTGTATATACAATACATACACTTAACTACCACATCCTCTGTGTATATACAATACATACACTTAACTACCACATCCTCTGTGTATATACTATATATACACTTAACTACCACATCCTCTGTGTATATACAATACATACACTTAACTACCACATCTTCTGTGTATATACAATACATACACTTAACTACCACATCTTCTGTGTATATACTATATATACACTTAACTACCACATCTTCTGTGTATATACAATACATACACTTAACTACCACATCCTCTGTGTATATACTATATATACACTTAACTACCACATCTTCTGTGTATATACTATATATACACTAACTACGACATCCTCTGTGTATATACTATATATACACTAACTACGACATCCTCTGTGTATATACTATATATACACTTAACTACCACATCCTCTGTGTATATACAATACATACACTTAACTACATCTTCTGTGTATATACAATACATACACTTAACTACCACATCTTCTGTGTATATACTATATATACACTTAACTACCACATTCTCTGTGTATATACAATACATACACTTAACTACCACATCCTCTGTGTATATACAATACATACACTTAACTACCACATCTTCTGTGTATATACTATATATACACTTAACTACCACATCCTCTGTGTATATACAATACATACACTTAACTACCACATCTGTGTATATACAATACATACACTTAACTACCACATCTTCTGTGTATATACTATATATACACTTAACTACCACATTCTTTGTGTATATACAATACATACACTTAACTACCACATCCTCTGTGTATATACAATACATACACTTAACTACCACATCTTCTGTGTATATACGATACATACACTTAACTACGACATCCTCTGTGGATATACTATATATATACACTTAACTACCACATCTTCTGTGTATATACGATACATACACTTAACTACGACATCCTCTGTGGATATACTATATATATACACTTAACTATGACATCTTATATATATATATACTGATCAGTAATTACATTGTGCAGCAGCAGATGAGCTACTGTCTCTGACTTTACATCTACAAGGTGGACCAGCAAGTAGTAGGAGTGTCTAATAGAGTGTCTAATAGAGTGGACAGTGAGTGGACAGTGTTGGCATTGGTGTAATGAGTTCCAGTAAATGAGCTGGATATTGAGTCGATACCTGATACTGGGTATTGCTTTATCATCCTGAGAGCAGAGGCCGAAGGGGAACCCCACCAAATATTGCAGTCTGGGTTAATATATACATGAACGAGGAGGTAAACTTGTATATGTTTGTTTTCTGATGTGCTGATTCTGGTTTATGATTCTGATTCTGTTTCAGCTGAACTGCCTGATTTGACCCGTGTGGGCTACATAAACAGACCAGCTCGTTTCTGGTACTATTAATAGTGATGTGTATAACTGTGGTACTGTATGTGGGTCCCGTTACTCAGCCTAAAACTGAACTCAGATCAGATTTCAGCTCGTTTTACGTCTGATTCCATTCAGTTCTTATATTTATCAGTAACAGCCGATCGGGCCTCTAAGTCGTAGGTATGGGTCGGGTTCAAGCCGAAGCTGCTGACCCCCGTAATCCTGACCTGAAGTCTCCTGAGCGTGCTGCTTGACCTCTCCTCTGTCCGTCCTCCTCTACGAAACGACCAGAGCACAACTAATCACACATACACAACATAACTAATCACACATACACAACATAACTAATCACATCTACACAACATAACTAATCACACATACACAACATAACTAATCACACCTACACAACATAACTAATCACACATACACAACACAACTAATCACACCTACACAACATAACTAATCACACATACACATCATAACTAATAACACATACACAACACAACTAATCACACCTACACAACATAGTTAATCACACATACACAACATAACTAATCACACATACACAACATAACTAATCACACACACACAACATAACTAATCACACAAACACAATATAACTAATCACACAAACACAATATAACTAATCACACATACACAACATAACTAATCACACATACACAACATAACTAATCACACATACACAACATAACTAATCACACATACACAACACAACTAATCACACATACACAACATAACTAATCACACATACACATCATAACTAATCACACATACACAACACAACTAATCACACATACACAACATAGTTAATCACACATACACAACATAACTAATCACACATACACAACATAACTAATCACACACACACAACATAACTAATCACACAAACACAATATAACTAATCACACAAACACAATATAACTAATCACACATACACAACATAGTTAATCACACATACACATCATAACTAATCACACATACACATCATAACTAATCACACATACACAACATAACTAATCACACATACACAACATAACTAATCACACATGCACATCATAACTAATTACACATGCACATCATAACTAATCACACATACACAACATAACTAATCACACAAACACAATATAACTAATCACACATACACATCATAACTAATCACACATACACAACACAACTAATCACACATACACAACATAGTTAATCACACATACACAACATAACTAATCACACATACACAACATAACTAATCACACACACACAACATAACTAATCACACAAACACAATATAACTAATCACACAAACACACTATAACTAATCACACATACACAACATAGTTAATCACACATACACATCATAACTAATCACACATACACATCATAACTAATCACACATACACAACATAACTAATCACACATGCACATCATAACTAATTACACATGCACATCATAACTAATCACACATACACAACATAACTAATCACACAAACACAATATAACTAATCACACATACACAACACAACTAATCACACATACACAATACAACTAATCACACATACACATCATAACTAATCACACATACACAACATAACTAATCACACATACACAACATAACTAATCACACATACACAACACAACTAATCACACCTACACAATATAACTAATCACACATACACATCATAACTAATCACACATACACAATACAACTAATCACACATACACATCATAACTAATCACACATACACAACATAACTAATCACACATACACATCATAACTAATCACACATACACAACACAACTAATCACACATACACAATACAACTAATCACACATACACATCATAACTAATCACACATACACAACATAACTAATCACACATACACAACATAACTAATCACACATACACATCATAACTAATCACACATACACATCATAACTAATCACACCCAGCACCCTCACACCAGCCTCCATGAAGATCATTAACATATTGTTCATCTTTCACCCCTCATCCCTCCCCCTATCTCTCTCTCTATCTCTCTTTCTCTCTATTTCCCTCTCACTCTCTCCCTTTCTCTCTCTCTTTCCCTCTCTCTCTATTTCCCCCTCTCTCACCCTCCCTTTCTCCCTCCCTCTCTCTCTCTCACCCTCCCTCTCTCTCTCTCTCTCTCCCTCCCTCTCTCACTCTTTCCCTCTCTCTCTCTCCCTCTCTCTTCTTCTCCCTCTTTCTCTC
>CM038703.1:3462918-3472918 GCA_021613375.1 Megaleporinus macrocephalus
ACTGCACTTTCTTTTCTAGTTTTATTTTTACAGGAAGCTTTTCCATACATCAGTGTGTTTATTTAACGCTTTCCAAGCTTCTCCTAAACAACCCAGTATTATTATCAGTTCTCATCTAATACCTGCTTTGACTGCTCAGTACTTCATTAAGATAAATCAAGATTTGCTGCTGAAGGAACTGAACACGTTCATACAATGTCTGGGGCGTCCAGGAGAAATCTGGAACCTAACTTTGTTCTTCAAACTGGATCAAGATCTGATCTACTTCTCTCACAATAACATATTCATGTTACTTTGTATTGAGTTGAAACCTCACATGGCCTTGTTAGGAGATCTCAAGTATTTATCCTGAAATGGGATGTTAATGATTAATTGATGGTCGTTAAGAATTCAGTCAACTACTTAATTTTAAAGCCAAATTCTGATTTTCTGCATATCCAGATTGTATCCAGGTTGATTTTCAGGGGCTGGTCAGCAACAAAGGTGATCTGAAACGTGATTCCAGCCATAGCTTTACAGATGCGTCTCAAACTGGACACTCGGAGTGGATTTCCCAGTGTCACTCACAACGTCACCAACAGCAACAGTGTCGAACCCGGAGTGACGAAAGGTCTGGGACCCAGCATCATCAGGCGGGGTACACCATGGACAGGTACACCAGTCCATCCCATGGCCAACCCACACTCACCCCTACGGTCAGTTTAGAGTGAGGATCCTAACATGCATGTGTTTGGACTGTGGGAGGAAACCGGAGAACCCGGAGGAACCCACTCAAACACAGAGAGACCATAAACACTCCACACAGAACCACCCGGACCGGGAATCCAACCCAGATCATCTTACTGTGAGGAGACAGTGCTGACCACTACATCAAGGGGGGCACTATGCAAGTGTTAACTGTGCAATGCAATGAAGAACAGTAGCGTATGCAAAATGTACACATTTAATATAAATTAATAATAATAATAAATAATCCTGTGATGATATAATAAATAAAATATAATAAAAGTTGAAACTATATTGTTATATTGAAGATTGTATGGTGATGTGTCACCGCTGGGATGGTGGTAGTGCTGGGTGGGGGGTGAGCCAGGGGCTCCTTCCACAGTTAGTTTTACTGAGATAGGTTTGAGTTTCAGGCCTGGAGAGTCCCCACCGCAGACCATCTCTCTCTCTCTCTCTCTCTCTCTCTCTGTCTCTCTCTCTCTGTCTCTCTCTCTCTCTCTCTCTCTCTCTCTCTCACCACACAGTAGTAATACTCCACTCACGCCCGGAACTGCCCACACAGAGCCACACAAACATACACGACCAGCTCCTCACCCTGCCGCCCGCACCAGCTCCGAGCGGCCAGAATCAATAAATCCAATACGTTTACAGTGACCCCCTCTGACCTCCGCAGTGCCGGGCATCCTCTGGGGTTTGTCTTTAAGCAGCTCATGTTCGTGGGGGAGGTGGATGCTGAGGGTCTAAGTCAGGCTAGGGGGCTCGGTCAGGCCTGGAGGCTGGAGTTCCTCAGGATTGGGTCTTGTTTTGATTGAGAATAATAAACGCAGCACTGTTACCTCTGAAGACTCAGTGCTCCACTTGGCTCGGTGGGTTTTGGCTCACTTCTATAATGCGTATAGCAGAACCTGCAAAAACAGACCACCACATTCCGAAATCTTTAACCCCTCAAACTCCAGGCCAGCACCTTCCCCCTCACACACTCACCTTCCTCTGTTTATTACAGCAGAGCTGATCGCTGTAATAGTCAGAGTTGATCACTGTAATAGTCAGAGTTGATCACCGTAATGGTCAGAGTTGATCATCGTAATGGTCAGAGTTGATCACTGTAATGGTCAGAGTTGATCACCGTAATGGTCAGAGTTGATCACTGTAATAGTCAGAGTTGATCACTGTAACGGTCAGAGTTGATCACTGTGATAGTCTGAGTTGATCACTGTTATATTCAGAGTTGATCACTGTAATGATCTGAGTTGATCACTGTAATGGTCAGAGTTGATCACTGTAATAGTCAGAGTTGGTCACTGTAATGGACAGAGTTGATCACTGTAATGGTCAGAGTTGATCACTGTAATAGTCAGAGTTGATCACTGTAATGGTCAGAGTTGATCACTGTAATGGTCAGAGTTGATCACTGTAATAGTCAGAGTTGATGACTGTAATGGTCAGAGTTGATCACTGTAATGGTCAGAGTTGATCACTGTAATGGTCAGAGTTGATCACTGTAATAGTCAGAGTTGATCACTGTAATGGTCAGAGTTGATCACTGTAATGATCAGAGTTGATCACTATAATAGTCAGAGTTGATTACTGTAATAGTCAGAGTTAATCACTGTAATGGTCAGAGTTGATCACTGTAATAGTCAGAGTTAATCACTGTAATGATCAGAGTTGATCACTGTAATGGTCAGAGTTAATCACTGTAATAGTCAGAGTTAATCACTGTAATGGTCAGAGTTGATCACTATAATGGTCAGAGCTGATCGCTGTAATAGTCAGAGTTGATCACTGTAATAGTCAGAGTTGATGACTGTAATGGTCAGAGTTGATCACTGTAATGATCAGAGTTGATCACTGTAATGATCAGAGTTGATCACTATAATGGTCAGAGTTGATCACTATAATAGTCAGAGTTGATGACTGTAATGGTCAGAGTTGATCACTGTAATGATCAGAGTTGATCACTGTAATGATCAGAGTTGATCACTATAATGGTCAGAGTTGATCACTATAATGGTCAGAGTTGATCACTATAATAGTCAGAGTTAATCACTGTAATAATCAGAGTTGATCACTGTAATGGTCAGAGTTAATCACTGTAATGGTCAGAGTTGATCACTGTAATGGTCAGAGTTGATGACTATAATGGTCAGAGTTGATCACTGTAATGGTCAGAGTTAATCACTGTAATGATCAGAGTTGATCACTGTAATGGTCAGAGTTAATCACTGTAATAGTCAGAGTTAATCACTGTAATGGTCAGAGTTGATCACTATAATGGTCAGAGCTGATCGCTGTAATAGTCAGAGTTGATCACTGTAATAGTCAGAGTTGATGACTGTAATGGTCAGAGTTGATCACTGTAATGATCAGAGTTGATCACTGTAATGATCAGAGTTGATCACTATAATGGTCAGAGTTGATCACTATAATAGTCAGAGTTGATGACTGTAATGGTCAGAGTTGATCACTGTAATGATCAGAGTTGATCACTGTAATGATCAGAGTTGATCACTATAATGGTCAGAGTTGATCACTATAATGGTCAGAGTTGATCACTATAATAGTCAGAGTTAATCACTGTAATAATCAGAGTTGATCACTGTAATGGTCAGAGTTAATCACTGTAATGGTCAGAGTTGATCACTGTAATGGTCAGAGTTGATCACTATAATAGTCAGAGTTAATCACTGTAATAGTCAGAGTTAATCACTGTAATGGTCAGAGTTGATCACTATAATGGTCAGAGTTAATCACTGTAATAGTCAGAGTTAATCACTGTAATGATCAGAGTTGATCACTATAATGGTCAGAGTTAATCACTGTAATAGTCAGAGTTGATCACTGTAATGGTCAGAGTTGATCACTGTAATGGTCAGAGTTGATCACTGTAATAGTCAGAGTTAATCACTGTAATAGTGTTAATCACTGTAATGATCAGAGTTGATCACTGTAATAGTCAGAGTTGATCACTGTAATGATCAGAGTTGATCACTGTAATAGTCAGAGTTAATCACTGTAATAGTGTTAATCACTGTAATGATCAGAGTTGATCACTGTAATGGTCAGAGTTAATCACTGTAATGATCAGAGTTGATCACTAATGTTCAGAGTTGATCACTGTAATAGTCAGAGTTAATCACTGTAATAGTGTTAATCACTGTAATGATCAGAGTTGATCACTGTAATGATCAGAGTTGATCACTGTAATGATCAGAGTTAATCACTGTAATGGTCAGAGTTGATCACTGTAATGGTCAGAGTTGATCACTGTAATGGTCAGAGTTGATCACTGTAATGTTCAGAGTTGATCACTGTAATAGTCAGAGTTAATCACTGTAATAGTGTTAATCACTGTAATGATCAGAGTTGATCACTGTAATGTTCAGAGTTAATCACTGTAATAGTGTTAATCACTGTAATGATCAGAGTTAATCACTGTAATGATCAGAGTTAATCACTGTAATAGTCAGAGTTGATCACTGTAATGGTCAGAGTTGATCACTGTAATGGTCAGAGTTAATCACTGTAATGGTCAGAGTTGATCACTGTAATGTTCAGAGTTGATCACTGTAATAGTCAGAGTTAATCACTGTAATAGTGTTAATCACTGTAATGATCAGAGTTGATCACTATAATGGTCAGAGTTGATGACTGTAATAGTCAGAGTTGATGACTGTAATAGTCAGAGTTGATGACTGTAATAGTCAGAGTTGATCACTGTAATGATCAGAGTTGATCACTGTAATAGTCAGAGTTAATCACTGTAATAGTGTTAATCACTGTAATGATCAGAGTTGATCACTGTAATGGTCAGAGTTAATCACTGTAATGATCAGAGTTGATCACTGTAATGATCAGAGTTGATCACTGTAATGTTCAGAGTTGATCACTGTAATAGTGTTAATCACTGTAATGATCAGAGTTGATCACTGTAATGATCAGAGTTGATCACTGTAATGATCAGAGTTAATCACTGTAATGGTCAGAGTTGATCACTGTAATGGTCAGAGTTGATCACTGTAATGTTCAGAGTTGATCACTGTAATGTTCAGAGTTAATCACTGTAATAGTGTTAATCACTGTAATGGTCAGAGTTGATCACTGTAATGATCAGAGTTAATCACTGTAATAGTCAGAGTTGATCACTGTAATGGTCAGAGTTGATCTCTGTAATGGTCAGAGTTGATCACTGTAATGGTCAGAGTTAATCACTGTAATGGACAGAGTTGATGACTGTAATGGTCAGAGTTGATGACTGTAATAGTCAGAGTTGATCACTGTAATAGTGTTAATCACTGTAATGATCAGAGTTGATCACTATAATGGTCAGAGTTGATCACTGTTATATTCAGAGTTGATCACTGTAATAGTCAGAGTTGATCACTGTAATGGTCAGAGTTGATCACTGTAATAGTCAGAGTTGATCACTGTAATGGTCAGAGTTGATCACTGTAATAGTCAGAGTTGATGACTGTAATAGTCAGAGTTGATGACTGTAATAGTCAGAGTTGATCACTGAAAACTGTCTATAAAGTACTTGATGAAGATTATTAATCTTGCTGCTATTATTATTATTATTATTATTATTTATTTATGTTTTTTATGTACCTACGGAACTCATATTAGTTTCACAGCACAGAGAGACAAAAAACATACTTCACTTTCAATGTAAGTCAATGGAACCAGAATTTTTTCCAAGCTATTTTGGAGCATTTCTATTGGTCCATTCATCATGAAATTGTTATATATATATATATAGTGGTCAGCTGTTCGGCTGTAATCTGTAGTAAACTGGTGTAATCTCTGTTTTCTAGCGTGCGCTGAGACACCGTGACTCTCCTGTTTATCATATTAAAGATAAACAGAATCACAAACAGAGGCGGAACCTGTATCGTATGCAGGGTTAAGGCTAATTTGCAGGCCCTGTCGTCACCAGTGGCCCTGAATAGGACCCTCACAGCGGCGTAACCACACTGTCCCTGATTGTCTCGAGGTCAGACAGGCTTCTCTGTAACCAGGCTGCACTGAAACAGCAGCTGGTCGGGACCCCCGGCCCCTGAATGGTGAGTATTGTGCTCCTCTGAAGCTGCTGTCTGGCTCCGGTTCACTGGTGCTGTAGGCATGTGTCCCCCGCTCCTCGGCGTCCATGCGTGTATATATACGTGTTTCTGGGTAACTGTGTCCGCGCTTGGCCGGCTTTGGCTCGGCGCGGTCAGCATTAAGCGGAAGGGCCGTAGCCTCATGCGCAGCTGGCCGAAGAGAAGGGGGTCTTTGTCTGCTGGGAGACCCCGCCGCTCCGTCTTATGACTCTTAACTGACACCAACAAACAGCCACGGAGCCACACGTGCACTACACATGTGCACATCAGCACCGGCTTCAAACGAAGTCCTCACTGACACCCAAACCTCCAGCACTAGACTGGGCCTGTCAGACTCCAGCACTGCAGCCTCAGACGCCGTCTGACTAGCTGGGGGACACGGGCCGGGTGGTCTTTTCAAAGAGGGGACGTTTGAAATAAGGCAGGGAAAGACAGGGATACATACATTAGGTTAGAGGCGTGTTTTAATGGAGCCTGTGGTCTCAGTTTATCCCCCCCATCTCTTTTCTGTGGCTAAATATATAAACCCAGCAGATGCTGACCAGTTACTAAACTCAAGCTGCTGACCACGGAGACAATCCCAGCGTCATCAGGTCACCATGGACAGGTCACTAGTCCATCACACACACTCACACCTACAGACAGTTTAGAGCGAGGATCCTAACATGCATGTGTTTGGACTGTGGGAGGAAACCGGAGAACCCGGAGGAACCCACTCAAACACAGAGAGAACATACACACAGAACCACCCAGACCGGGAATCCAACCCAGATCATCTTACTGTGAGGAGACAGTGCTGACCACTACACCACCATACTGACCCCTACACCACCATACTAACCACTACACAACCGTACTAACCACTACACCACCATACTAACCACTACACCACCATACTGACCACTACACCACCGTACTAACCACTACACCACCATACTGACCACTACACCACCATACTGACCACTACACCACCGTACTAACCACTACACCACCATACTGACCACTACACCACCATACTGACCACTACACCACCAAACTAACCACTACACCACCATACTGACCACTACACCACCGTACTGACCACTACACCACCATACTGACCACTACACCACCATACTAACCACTACACCACCGTACTAACCACTACACCACCATACTGACCACTACACCACCATACTGACCACTACACCACCATACTGACCACTACACCACCGTACTAACCACTACACCACCATACTAACCACTACACCACCATACTGACCACTACACCACCGTACTAACCACTACACCACCATACAGACCACTACACCACCATACTAACCACTACACCACCGTACTAACCACTACACCACCATACTGACCACTACACCACCATACTAACCACTACACCACCATACTAACCACTACACCACCATACTAACCACTACACCACCGTACTAACCACTACACCACCATACTGACCACTACACCACCATACTAACCACTACACCACCATACTAACCACTACACCACCATACTAACCACTACACCACCGTAGTGGCCCCAGTTTGAACCTATGAAGTTCAGATCAGGCCACAGAGTCACGCTGACCCCGCTGACCTCTGGGCAGTAGCTCAGCATCAGTTCTGGACAGAGAGCGGAGAGCGCTCAACACAGAGGCTGTTCTATTCCAGCTGAGGAGTCGGCTTTCAGCGCTCCCAGATTTATTTCTGGAGCCGCCGCCCTCGCTGTTAGTTCCGCTGTCGGCGAGACGGTCCGGGGGTCCGGGAGACGCGGGGAAAACAAACTGCTGCATCGACAAGCAAACACGGCAGCGCGCAGGAACTCGAGCAGCCCCGCCTGATTGGACAGCCGACCTCTGCTGTCACAACAAACACCCCGATAAGCGGCTCTGGCGTTTCGGAGCGTCGGCCCTGCCGCGCTGGCAGATACACGACACCGCGCTGGCGTCAGGGTCCGGCCTCACACCCGACACGGTGATTGTGAAAGGAGCGCCGCAAATTCCCTCGTTATGGGCTGATCTGTGAAAACAACTCACTACACGACGTCTAGAACCAACGAGAGCAACATTGCACTTCAATACACAACGGCTCTTGTAGCACTAGTGAACACACACACACAGTAGGGAGCAGTGAAACACCTACATACACACACTAGTGCACATACACGCTATCAGTACAACATCCTTATACTCACACACACTAGTGAACACACACACTAGAGGCAATGAAACACCTAAATACACACACACACACACACACTCGTGGAAAGTGAAACATCCACACACACACACTACTGAACACACACATGAACTAGTGGGCAGTGAAACACATACATACACACACACTAGTGAACACACACATGAACTAGTGGGCAGTAAAACACATACATACACACACACTAGTGAACACACTCTAGGGGCCAGTGAAAAACACACATACACACACTAGTGAACACACATATACACACACACTACTAAACATACACACTAGGGGGCAGTGAAACACACACACACACATACACTACTGAACACACACACTAGAGGGGCAGTGAAACACACATACACACACACTACTGAACACACACACTAGGGGGCAGTGAATCAAACACATACACACACACTACTGGACACACACAATAGGGGCAGTGAAACACACACACACATACACACTACTGAACACACACACTAGGGGGCAGTGAAACAAACACATACACACACACACACTACTGAACACACACACTAGGGGGCAGTGAAACAAACACATACACACACACACTACTGGACACACACACTAGGGGGCAGTGAAACACACACTACTGGACACACACTAGGGGGCAGTGAAACACACACATACACATTACTGAACACACACTAGGGGGCAGTAAAACACCCACTTACACACACACACACACACTACTGAACACACACACTAGGGGGCAGTGAAACACCCACTTACACACACACACACACTACTGAACACACACACTAGGGGGCAGTGAAACACCCACTTACACACACACACACACTACTGAACACACACACTAGGGGCAGTGAAACACCCACTTACACACACACACACACACTACTGAACACACACACTAGGGGCAGTGAAACACCCACTTACACACACACACACACACACACACACACACACTACTGAACACACGCACTAGGGGGCAGTGAAACACCCACTTACACACACACTACTGAACACACACACTAGGGGGCAGTGAAACACCCACTTACACACACACACACACACACACACACACACACACACACACACACACACACACTACTGAACACACACACTAGGGGGCAGTGAAACAAACACATACACACACACACACACACACACACACACACACACACATTAGAGGACAGTAGAGGACATGTCTCACTCATGGCCTCTTCAGTCGTGTCCTGTCGGTTCAGGGACTCGAACCCCCGACCTTCTGATCACAAGCCTGGTTCCACACCTCCAGCCCACGACTGACCACCATACAGGCCTGGTTAACAGTGTGGCATGACCACAGATGGACAAATAACCCAACCTGTGTGAAGTTCCTCCAGCAGGGAGCGCTATCAGCACACACGCCACATAAACGTACACCAGAAGGAGCTCCTGGGTGCACGTTTACTGTGAGGTGTATTAAATTTTAGGAGTTTGAAAGACGTTGGGTTACTCGGTGGTAATTCTGAGGTTTTATTAAAGACCTCCATCACAGCAGGCCAAAGCTGCAGCAGACGCTGGAGACATACAGTCACTACCAAAACAGAAACCTGGTTAATTAATTTCACTAAATCACCCAGAACGAGCCTGCGACCCCAAACGGGTTCATTATCTTTATGAAGGTAAACATAAACACCGACGACCCAGTTTATTAGATACGCCTCCTCAAACCTGTACCGTCCACTCTATCAGCTCCTCCTCACAACCTGCCGCACTCACAGCTTAAATATTGTCTATAACGTTGGGTGTGTTATTTACACTGAGAAACCCAACGTCGGGGGTAACTATGGTCGGAGTGGAGGTAATTATGGGTGGGGGTAATTATGTTCAGGTTTATGGGGTAATTATAGTCGGAGGTGGGGCATAACTATGGTTGGGGTTTGGGGTCATTACGCACAGGGTAGTGGTGTAATTATAGTCTGAGGTGGGTGGTTTTTAAAG
>CM038703.1:3480418-3497918 GCA_021613375.1 Megaleporinus macrocephalus
GTCGTAGCAGGTCCAGTGGCCAGTGCAGCGTGGAGCGCTGATTCCCTGAGCAGCTAAACCGCGCTCAGGCCCGAGTCCGCGTCCCGGAGAGCTGCTGCGGCTGCAGCCGGGGAGGAGCGGTGAGAGAGGAAAGTGGAAGAGAGCATGTAAGGACTGCGCTGCACCGAGCCAGACTGATTACATAAGCGCGCTGTCGTCTCTCAGAGCCCTGTGTGAGCGAGAGAAACCTCGAACGACCCGAGACTCCACCGATTCGCTGCTCAGCGGCTCCCGATTCACAGCTTCTATCAGATTAAACGGCAATAGTAACACTGGATGGAAAAAAAACCCGCTCTCTGGCGTGTGGAGCTCTGCTCGGGCCTCCAGCTCGAGGGACCAATTAGTCCAAAAACAACCCGGTACTTGTTTTCATGTCTGTCTTAAAGGGCCCATATCAGGCAAATATCACCTGTTTTTTAAAGTGCTTGTCCATTTGTGGACACTAAGCTGCAAAGACTGCTTGTTTTAACTTGTGATGTAACAAAAGCCTCCATCTGTTTAACCTACAGCCGCTCAGCTCCGCCCATTCAGGCTGAAGTTATAAAGAGTGTTTGAGCTCTGAAGGCTTTCTAATAAGATACACAATACAACAGCCATTCGTTTACATATATTTACAGCCTACAGCAGTTTAGCTCCGCCCACTCAAGCTAGAATTGAAAGGTTTCAAAATGAGGGTTAACGCACTGCAGCCAATCAGAACAGTGCTCATTTACTCATCCATGTGGAGGACACTCTCAACCGATCTGGGTCTGAATCCATCCTTGCAGATCACGTACACCATACATGCTGATGGTCTTCTCTGGGGTGGATGGGATCTTCCAGCAAGACAAGAAGACACAACACACGACTAGAAATGTCCCACACTGGATGGAAGAGCTGACCAAGACTTCCAAGTACTACCCTGGACCTCTAATTCCCCCAGACTTGAACCCAACTGATCATCTGTGGGACCACCTGGATGGTGGTGTTGGCTCTATGGATGCTCCTCCACGCTCCCTCCAGCAGCTGTGGGATGCACTGCAGTCAGAATGATACCTCCAGATACCTGTGACCTCCTACCAGGACCTTACTGAGTCTCCCAGTCCGTCTAGCTGCTGTCCGTGCTGCACACGGTGGCTACTCTGGTGGTCATAATAATGTGACTTGACTGTGTGTGTGTGTATATATATATATATATATATATACTGGAAAAATGAATCTGGTAAATGGAACCAGACAGCCACCTTTAAAAGCTCCCTCGTAGAAAGTTATTACATGAAATGCTTGCTTTTCCAGATTTTTCCATAATCAACATTTATATAACACACAAAAGACTCGTGTAGCTTCACTGGTGGGTTTGATAGTAAATAAAATGTGTATATCTGTGTTGTAGACATGGAGACCCCTGGTTACCATCACCACCACTGTAAACACCATCACCACCACTGTAAACACCATCACCATCACTGTAAACACCATCACCACCACTGTAACACCAACATCACCACCACTGTAAACACCATCACCACCACTGTAAACACCATCACCACCACTGTAAACACCATCACCATCACTGTAAACACCATCACCACCACTGTAACACCAACATCACCACCACTGTAAACACCATCACCACCACTGTAAACACCAACATCACCACCACTGTAAACACCACCACCATCACTGTAAACATCACCACCACTGTAAACATCATCACCACCACCACTGTAAACATCACCACCACCACTGTAAACACCACCACCACCACTGTAAACACCACCACCATCACTGTAAACATCACCACCACTGTAAACATCATCACCACCACCACTGTAAACATCACCACCACCACTGTAAACACCACCACCACCACTGTAAACACCATCACCACCACTGTAAACACCAACATCACCACCACTGTAAACACCACCACCATCACTGTAAACATCACCACCACTGTAAACATCATCACCACCACCACTGTAAACATCACCACCACCACTGTAAACACCACCACCACCACTGTAAACACCATCACCGCCACTGTAAACATCACCACCACCACTGTAAACACCACCACCACCACTGTAAACATTACCACCATCACTGTAAACATCACCACCACTGTAAACATCACCACCACCACTGTAAACACCACCACCATCACTGTAAACATCACCACCACTGTAAACATCACCACCACCACTGTAAACACCACCACCACCACTGTAAACATTACCACCACCACTGTAAACATTACCACCACCACTGTAAACACCACCACCATCACTGTAAACATCACCACCACTGTAAACATCATCACCACCACTGTAAACGTCATCACCACCACTGTAAACACCACCACCACTGTAAACACTATCACCACCACTGTTAACTTCATCACCACCACTGTAAACACCATCACCACCAGCTTAAACAATATCTGAACCATTTCACACCATACGCACTCTGAATCACTCTGTTTACATCCCAGTAATGGAATTGGGTGGATTTCCTCTTTAAAAACCTGTATCATGAGTCTTGGCTCATAAAGCACTTGAGGAACCTGTGAATAGCTCCTATTACCCGCCCCTAATCTGAACGGAGGGAACAAAAGCTCCACCAGCAATAAAGACTGAAACGCTCACACGAGCACCGGCGTCCTTCACCGGCTCATAAGCCCGAAACGAGCAGATCATTACTAAAGCCGCCAGCGCGGGCCCCGGAGCCACCAAGACTAATGAACAATTACCAGAAGCGCTGATCTGATATCACAGCTAACAGTGCTGGACGAGTTCTAACAGCCCGAGTGCTATCAGAGCGAAACCATAGGGGTGAGAACTGAGAGTGAGCAGCCTATAGGGGGGCCGCTTGAAGATGCATTAGAACATGCCCCTCTGTGCAGTCGGCCGCAGGAGCACGGTCTTTACTGCAGGACGGCAGCATTTACACACTACACATAATGTCTGTTCTATCAGCTCCACTGACCTTAAAGGAGCTACTATTAATTTCTTTAATGTTCAGGACCCCTCACAGGACCACCACAGAGCAGGTACATTATGGTGGTGCTAATAGGGTGGTTCTGATCCACTCATACCAGCACAGCACACACTAACCCACCACCACGTCAATGTCACTGCAGTGTTAAAAATTACCCACCTCCCTAATAGTACCTACTAACCACTACACCACCGTACTAACCACTACACCACCATACTAACCACTACACCACCATACTGACCACTACACCACCATACTGACCACTACACCACCATACTAACCACTACACCACTATACTAACCACTACACCACCATACTGACCACTACACCACCATACTGACCACTACACCACCATACTAACCACTACACCACCTTACTAACCACTACACCACCATACTGACCACTACACCACCATACTAACCACTACACCACCATACTAACCACTACACCACCATACTAACCACTACCATCGTACTAACCACTACACCACCATACTAACCACTACACCACCATACTAACCACTACACCACTATACTAACCACTACACCACCATACTAACCACTACACCACCTTACTAACCACTACACCACCATACTGAACACTACACCACCATACTAACCACTACACCACCATACTAACCACTACACCACCATACTGACCACTACACCACCATACTAACCACTACACCACCATACTAACCACTACACCACCATACTGACCACTACACCACCATACTAACCACTACACCACCATACTAACCACTACACCACCGTACTAACCACTACACCACCATACTAACCACTACACCATACTAACCCTACACCACCATACTAACCACTACACCACCGTACTAACCACTACACCACCGTACTAACCACTACACCACCGTACTAACCACTACACCACCATACTAACCACTACACCACCGTACTAACCACTACACCACCATACTGACCACTACACCACCATACTGACCACTACACCACACACTAACCACTACACCACTATACTAACCACTACACCACCATACTAACCACTACACCACCATACTGACCACTACACCACCACACTAACCACTACACCACCATACTGACCACTACACCACCGTACTGACCACTACACCACCGTACTAACCACTTCACCACGTACTAACCACTACACCACCATACTAACCACTACACCACCGTACTAACCACTACACCACCATACTAACCACTACACCACCATACTAACCACTACACCACCATACTAACACTACACCACCGTACTAACCACTACACCACCGTACTAACCACTACACCACCGTACTAACCACTACACCATACTAACCCCTACACCACCATACTAACCACTACACCACCGTACTAACCACTACACCACCGTACTAACCACTACACCACCATACTAACCACTACACCACCGTACTAACCACTACACCACCGTACTAACCACTACACCACCGTACTAACCACTACACCACCGTACTAACCCCTACACCACCATACTAACCACTACACCACCGTACTAACCACTACACCACCGTACTAACCACTACACCACCGTACTAACCACTACACCACCGTACTAACCACTACACCACCGTACTAACCACTACACCACCGTACTAACTACTACACCACCGTACTAACCACTACACCACCGTACTAACCACTACACACCGTACTAACTACTACACCACCGTACTAACCACTACACCACCTTACTAACCACTACACCACCATACTAACCACTACACCACCATACTAACCACTACACCACCTTACTAACCACTACACCACCATACTAACCACTACACCACCATACTAACCACTACACCACCGTACTAACCACTACACCACCGTACTAACCACTACACCATCGTACTAACCACTACACCATCGTACTAACCACTACACCATCGTGCTGACCTCATTAATACTCATGAAACAAAAACTAAAAATCAGTAAAATTATATTATAACAATTATATGAAATTTCTGTCGGTATCTATATGACTGTGATATCACCGTCCAGCCCGTTCAGAATTATTTCTCAACTGCTGGATTCCTCGACTCATCAAAACATCCACAAAACCTCCTCTGGAACATCTTCAGCACACTGAATACACGCAGTACACGGAGCCAAGATCATGAAACTTTATGATTCCAGTTCCAAATGATTTACAGGTAACTGGACGGCGGCCGATTTGCTGGACTATTGTATTCTCCTCTCACTGTGTGGGCTGAACGAGCACGTAGTAGCAGCTCTCCAGCACACTCTGTTCACTCTGTCACACCAGAAATACTGGCCTTTTATTTACTGGAACTTCAAATCAGACTTTTTCAACCAGCACCAACAGCACGAGGCGACTGTCTGTTCAGTCCACTGAGTCTACGCCATCACCAGGGCTGGATTACTGACCGGGCCAGTGGGGCCAGCGCCCAGGGGCCCTTGAGGTCAGGGGGCCCTGGCCCAAAACATTTTGCGATGCCTATCAACATATTTGATAAAATATATTTTTATTTCTGAGGGCCCTCCATTTTAAGGATCCTCTGACTTTTAGAGACTTTGACCCCAGGGCCTCTTGGGACCCCTAGCCATGCTTTTGGGGCCCAAGCCATGCTTTTGGGGTCCTAGCCATGCTTTTGAGGGCCCCAGCCATTCTTTTGGGCCCCTTATGAAAATGGACAAGGTGTTATGGCACTGCTCTGACTTCGATTTCTGGCTATTAGGGGTCCTAGGAAAGGGGGGGGGCATATATTTAGAGGGCCTTGGTTATGAGAGCCCATACCAGGGGGCCCGAGAGAGGCGCAGGAGGACTGTACTGGAGGACCGGCGAGCTGTAACAGGTTAGTGAAGTGAGTGATAAGTATGGTTCCAGTGCGTCACCCACCCAAGTTGTCAGGCCCACCCAAAAAGTCCTGACCATAGTAATGATAACGATCTAACACATCGCCACTGTCCAATAAAAAGAAGTATCCCCAAAACACAAACTTTAACGTGGAGGGCAACATACTTTAGAACCAGAACCACTTTTTTGCCCCAGCAAAAAATTCTATTGGTCCATTCATCCTGAAACTTTCACATAATGTAGATTTCAAATTATGTAGAAAACTAAAAATCACAAAAATCAAAAAATGGAGATGTTTGTTTTTTTTTAGACAGCGACAATACGCTGCCTTCTAGATGACGTCTTTTTCGGGACCAGTGCTAGATTTACACCAATCACGTTTCCAGCACGTTTCCAGTAGTTCTATTCCTGTATATCCTATGTTTATATCTGGTGTATTGTATAGTCCTTTATATATTTTAGTTATAACTATATGTATATTTTTAGCTTATTTTTACTTTAATATTGTGTATTTATTGTATGTTTGTACTGTTTTATATATATAATGCTGCCCTGCTGTAGAGTTATTATCTGAGCCTCACCCCAAACATTTCAATGGATGTTATGTCCTAACATGATGTGCAAATGACAAATAAACTTGAACTTGAAACTTGAAACTAACACGTGTAACATGCTGAGGAACAAACCTCTGAATTTACTGAATTTACACATTAAACTATTAAAGAATGATACTCTGTGCAGCCCTGAGTGAGTCACCTCGTACCTGTAGCCTCCTGCAGGTCCCTTAAAGACAGCTGGTGGGCACGTGTAGCCGCTATCACAGATCAGATCTGTTCTTTGTGGAATTGTAGGCGGTTTAAACGCCTTTAGTCACATCGTTAGTCTATACGTCAGTCAGATCCTACAGATAACGTCCTGTTCAGCAGATACGGGTCTCCAAAAGCTGCATCCAGTCTTTATCACTGATGTAGGTCGATACACAACGCATGCTGCAAAACTCAGATACCCTGAACTCTGCTGTGTGTGTGTGTGTGTGAGAGAGAGAGAGAGATAGAGAGAGAGAGAGAGAGAGAGAGAGAGAGAGAGAGAGAGAGAGAGAGAGAGAGAGACAGACAGAGGATGAGATAGAGTTCTAGAGTTCAGACCTGTGCGGCTCTTTCTCGCCTCATTAATAATTTATGCACACTGTCTGAATTAGTCTCTTCTCTCCACAGCAGCCCAAACATCAGTCCATCAGCTGGACGTCTCCGTCTCTCTCTCTCTCTCTCTCTCTCTCTCTCTCTCTCCTCTGCCCTCTGGCTCCTCCTGCATAGAGTGACTGGCAACATAATACCACAATTCGAAATCTTCCCAGCGTCTACATAGCAGTTATATATCTATATATTGAATATTTCTCAAATTTCATGATGACTGAAAAGGCTTAGTGGGCAGCACTAACGCTGAGCGGTACAAAAACATTCTGGAAGAAAACATCGTCACTGTCCAATAAAAACAAGCATCGCCAAAACACGAACTTTAAGGTGGAGAACAACAACATATCTTACTTTCAATGCTATGTTGGAGCATTTCTATTGGTCTATTCATCCGGAAACTTTCACACAATATAGATTTCAATACAGATTCCAAATCACAAGTAACAGAGAAGCTCGGTTTTCTTGGACAGTGATGATATGCTGCCTTCTAGATGACGTCTTTTTCGGGGAGCAGTGCTAGACTGACCTGCCGCAGCCAACAGAGAAGGCAGCAAGACCATACAAGGGGTACACAGGGTGGGGACAAATCTAACATCAAATCGAGATACTTTGATGTCTCGTTAAATAAAACAATAAAAGCTAATAAATTGTAATATATCTCAGTCAAAAATTTGAGCACACCTACCCCGGTTGTTGATTATAAAAAAACATGAAACGTGGTTATCTAGAACTATAAACTAGAACTATAAACTCAATCACTCTGACTGTGGATCCTTTAGCTCTCTGGCTGTTGCTGCTGCTGTACTGTTCGTACTAGGGGTGGGCGATATGGCTCTACAATAATATCACGATATTTCATGGTATTTTTGCGATAACGATACTCTTGGCGATATGACAAAAACATTGAATTAAAAAAATATTTCAAGAGTACACTACAGCAACAAAATTAAAATTAAATTTTATTATTGCATACAATATGATATATCACACCCCTAACTGAGATATTAAAAAAATACAAGAATTTTCATCAGATTGTAACAGAAATCAATGATCCAGAATGTCACGATACTAAATAATGCACTCCAAATATCTCCATATATCCAGGAGTGAAGTAAAGTGAATGATACTGGACAGATAAAAAATATATAATGGGAAATGAGAAAAGTGTGAATCTTTTTTTAGTAGTACCTGATGGGATAATTAGTGATCGGTGATATGGCACCAGATTTTAGGGTATAATATCGTTTACCATATTCAAAAATGTTGGTGATATTATTGTTTATGATACGATATGACACACCCCTAGTTCGTACCGGTCAGATCTGGTCTGTACGGTGTTCTGGGTTATTAGTTTTGTGCTAGCTGTGCGTGCTAGCTCTGCTGTATCAGATTAATAGTGTTAAATGTCTTTGTCTTGGTTCCCATGAGACACGTTGATGTTACAGATGTTACAGAACACCTGGATGAGTCTGCGTCACATACGGCATACGCTTTAAACTGTTCTCGCGAGGCTGCTGCTGTAGTCAGTCTGTCGAAAACGCAACAGTATGTATTTCCACCTAGTGGTTCAGAGAGGAATTGCAGGGAGCTGGAAGAAGGGGTTTTACAGAGGGCTCCTCTTCCTGGATGAAACTCTAGCTGTTAACACAGAAATTAAGCTCACTTGTTTAATGCCATTGATCGGCTCTCGGAATTGGCTAAATTATCGGAAATATCGGCCAATCACCGATCACATATTTTGATTAAAAATCGTCCGATATTCATATATAGCTGAGCGATCCTTCCATCTCTAATAATATTATAAGTGAATAAGTGTGAGGAGATCAGAACTATAGAATAGTCGGTATGGAATTATTCCTGGAGCAGAATTAAACATCTGGTTGTGTTTAAAGAATGTTTAGAGGGTCTTTTAGAAATGAGCTCATTTGCTCTGATGCTGGTTTACATACTTTGAACAGTCTGAGCAGCAGCTTCATGAGGAGCCACATGAGCTGCTTCTCTAACAGGACTGAAGAAGATAGTGTAGATGCTGAGATCTTGTTCTGAGGCTGAGCTGATGTTAATGGGTTAAAAGGTCGACTTGCAAATCTGTGTTTCCTCTGTTCTGACTCTGACTCTGTTCTGACTCTGACTCTGACTCTGACTTTAGAACTGGGCTGTGAGAGGCAGAGAGTCCCGGCTGCAGTACAGGACATAAAGAGTTAACATCACAGCAGCTCAGGACCTTCTACCCCAAACACTGCCCATCCACACAGGATACCTAACACAGGACCACCTTACTGCACTTCCACTTCCTCCTGACCTGAGAGACCACACGAGAGAGAGAGAGAGAGAGAGAGAGAGAGAGAGAGAGTGAGAGAGTGAGAGAGAGTGAGAGAGTGAGAGACAGAGTGAGTGAGTGAGAGTGAGAGAGTGACAGGAAGAGAGTGAGTGAGTAAGAGAGAGAGTGACAGAGGAAAAGAGAGTGAGTGAGAGTGAGAGAGAGAGAGTGACAGAGAAAGAGAGAGAGTGAGTGAGAGAGAGTGATAGAGAGAGACAGAGAGAGAGAGTGAGAGAGACAGAGAAAGAGAGTGACAGAGAAAGAGAGTGAGTGAGTGAGTGAGAGAGAGAGTGAGTGAGTGAGAGTGAGAGTAAGAGAGAGTGAGTGAGTGAGTGAGTGAGTGAGTGAGTGAGTGAGTGAGTGAGAGAGAGTGAGTGAGTGAGAGAGTGAGTGAGAGAGAGTGAGTGAGTGAGAGAGTGGGAGAGAGAGAGAGAGAAAGGGATAGAGAGAAAGAGAATGAGAGAGTTAGTGAGAGAGAGTGAGTGAGTGAGTGAGTGAGTGAGTGAGTGAGAGAGAGTGAGTGAGTGAGAGAGTGAGTGAGAGAGAGTGAGAGAGTGAGAGAGACAGAGAAAGAGAAAGTGACAGAGAGAAAGAGAATGAGTGAGAGAGTGACAGAGAAAGAGAGAGTGAGTGAGAGAAAGTGAGTGAGAGAGAGAAAAAGAGAGAGTGAGAGAGAGACAGAGAAAGAGTGAGTGACAGAGAAAGAGAGAGTGAGTGAGAGAGTGAGTGAGAGAGTGAGTGAGAGAGAGAGAGAAGCAGTGCATCAAAATTGATGAGGGTCTAAAGTAAAGTCTGAGGTGGACTGAGTTCATGATCTGGCTCGCAGGGCCACTACGTCCATCTCTGACTGTTTGGGTATCAGACAGAACTAGATGATCTAAGATGAGCGTCACCGTCACGCTCGTCTGATCTCCTGAACTTTAATGAAAAAATATACAAAAGAAAAGAGCAGATTCCCATAAACACCCACTGATCCAATCAACTAAAGTCAAAGCAGCTGCTGAGAAAACACTTCACTCTTCTCCACCAGCAGAAATCAGACCAGACTAGACGAGCTGCTGCAGACCAACCCAACCTGAGCTTCATTCAGAGAACATCATCTACACCAGTCTTCTTCAACACCTTCACAGCAAAACAATCTCCTCTCCTGTTTAGAACCTACAGTTATCCTCCAATCACACCACCACACCACCACATCACCACACCATCACACCACCACATCACACCAGAATGCTGATGGTCTTCTCTGGGGTGGATGGGATCTTCCAGCAAGACAATGAGACACAACACACGACTAGAAATGTCCCACACTGGATGGAAGAGCTGACCAAGACTTCCAAGTACTACCCTGGACCCCTGATTCCCCAGACTAGAACCCAACTGAGCATCTGTGGGACCACCTGGATGGTGGTGTTGGCTCTATGGATCCTCCTCCACGCTCCCTCCAGCAGCTGTGGGATGCACTGCAGTCAGCATGATACCTCCAGATACCTGTGACCTCCTACCAGGACCTTACTGAGTCTCCCAGTCCGTCTAGCTGCTGTCCATGCTGCACACAATGGTCACTCTGGATATTAGCTGGTCATAATAATGTGACTCATATGATTCTGATGTGAATCTCTGAACTGACCGCAAATAAATGTACAATTGTACCAAACTGATTCAAAGTATATATATATATATATACACTACCGTTTAAAAGTTTGGGATCACAGTGAAATGTTCTTGTTTTAATGGAGGATCTTCTTCCTTAACACAACAATGGACTGACGGGTCTCTAAAGAAAGTTGTGTCTTTCTGGTGATTGTGAGTCGGTCAGCAAGCCATCAACTGCTGATCCTCAGATACTAAACTAACCTAGAATGTTCTTCTCCCTTTTATACTCACTTATTAGTAGAATGTTTTTCAGCTGTGATCACAATTGATCAAGAGTGTCCTAACAACCAATTAGTCCAATAACATCCTTAACTTGGATTGGTGGTCGTACCAGGAGATTTAGACAGAGGACTGAGAATTACTGATAATAGGACTATATGTAAAATAAGCCTCTATACAAGAATAGACTTTAATACAAACATTTTTATTCTTTAAAAATCATCTGATACACTTACATTCATTGTGAAATTAACAATATTGGTTGTGAATTGCATGAAAATTGTATGAAATGAAATTCTAAAGTGATCCTAAACTTTTGAGCAGTACTGTATGTATATATATATATATATATATATATATATATATATATATATATACAGTGAGTCCAAGAAGTATTTGATCCCTTGCTGATTTTCTTTGTTTGCCCACTAATAAAGACACTATCCTTCTGCACTTTTAATGGTAGATATATTCTAACATGGAGAGACACAATATCAAGACAAAAATCCAGAATATAATTTTAAAGAATATATTTTAATTAATTTGTATTTCATGGAGTGAAATAAGTATTTGATCCCTCTTGCCAAACACACTCAATACTTAGTGGCAAAGCCTTTGTTTGCAAGCACAGCGGTGAGACGTTTGTTGTAGTTAACCACAAGTTTAGCACACACACCAAGGGGAATTTTGGCCCACTCTTCTTTGCAGATCCTCTCTAAATCATGAAGGTTGGTGGGCTGTCGCTTGGCAACTCTGACCTTCAGCTCCCTCCATAGATTTTCGATCGGATTGAGGTCTGGCGACTGGCTGGGCCACTCCATGACCTTAATGTGATTTTTCTTGAGCCAAGCCTTTGTTGCCTTTGCTGTATGTTTAGGGTCGTTATCATGTTGGAAGACCCAACCACGGCCCATTTTCAGATCCCTGGCAGAGGGGAGGAGGTTGTCCCTCAGGATTGTGCGGTACATGGCTCCATCCATCTTCCAAGTGATGCGGTGAAGTAGCCCTGTACCCTTGGCAGAGAAACACCCCCAAAACATTATGCTTCCACCTCCATGCTTGACGGTGGGCACAGTGTTCTTGGGGTCATAGGCAGCATTTTTCTTCCTCCACACATGGCAGGTGGAGTTGAGGCCAAAAAGTTCAATTTTGGTCTCGTCTGACCACAAAACCTTCTCCCAATAACTTGGTTCATCTTTCAAATGATCATTGGCATACTTGAGGCGCGCCTCCACATGTGTTCTCTTCAGCAGGGGTACCTTTCGGGCACTGCAGGATGTGAATCCATTGTTGCGCAAAGTGTTGCCAATTGTTTCCTTGCAAACTGTGGTCCCAGCTGCCTTCAGGTCATTTGCTAACTCCTGCCGAGTGGTTGCAGGACGATTTCTGACCGTTCTCAGCATCATTGCCACCCCACGAGGCGAAATCTTCTTTGGAGCACCGGGCCGAGGTCTGTTGATTGTCATGTTATACTCTTTAAACTTTCTGATAATTGCACCAATAGTTGTTACTTTCACATCCAACACCTTACTAATCTTTTTGTAGCCCATTCCAGCTTTGTGAAGGTCAACAATTCTGACTCTGAGGTCCTGTGACAGCTCTTTGGTTTTACCCATGTTGGAGACTTGAAATCTGTGTCATCTGTCTGATTCTGTGGACAGGTGTTTATCACACAAGTGATTAGTGAGAACAGGTGGCTTCAGGTCAGGTAACAAGTTGATTGGGAGTGTCTCACTGGTCTGTAAAAGCCAGAACTGCTAATGAATACTAAGGGATCAAATACTTATTTCACTCCATGAAATACAAATCAATTAATATATATTCCTTAGATTTATTTTCGGGATTTTCTTTTTAATATTCTGTCTCTCCATGTAAGAATACATCTACCATTAAAAGTGCAGAAGGATAGTGTCTTTATTAGTGGGCAAACAAAGAAAATCAGCAAGGGATCAAATACTTCTTGGACTCACTGTATATATATATATATATATATATATATATATCACAGGTCTAGTTTTTCCAATGGCAAGGTGATGGTGTAGCAGATCAAAGAAGACCAGAACTGTCTCAGAAATTGATTGATGTAATCAGATTTGTAATCTCTTGAGGTTCAAACGTTATCAACACAGATAGTTACAACAACAACCACATTGAACAACATGTTCAGTACACTGTCCTTGGTGCTGAACACTGATCTGTTTGGGTAGAAGGTCCTAAGCTGCTGTAACATTAGCTGATCAGTTCTGGTCTTCTTTGATCTGCTACACGACCACCTTCCCATTGGAAAAACTTGACCTTGATCCAATAAAGTGGTTTCCAGAGTGCTGCCAGTTTTGGGCACTGTTGTAGAAAAAGGTTTGGGTGACTATTGACCTCCAGTGTTGGTCAGCAGCCTCGTAGCTTAAAGCTGGTGGATGCCAAATCTTGTGCGATCGCCTAAAGCACCAGTGGAAAACTGTGAATATGGATTTTCACAAAACTATTACTTGAAACAGACTCACATTCCTCACATTCCTGAAAGACATTTACTTAAATAACAAACAACACACAGTTAGACAAGGGCGGAATTCCCAGATCTGCGGATGCCTAGGAGCAGCCCATTCCAGAGCCTGGATCAGCTACTCGACGGTCCAGCTGTTGTGAACGCAGCGGTCAGACTGTACATACAGAAACAAACACCTCACATCTGCGCCGGCCTCTGGCACGAGACCATGACCGCCGCCTCCCGCTGCCGCCTCCCGCTCACAAGCCGCGGAATCTCACTCCTACACCGGGCAGCTGTGCCGGCCGAGCTCTCTCCTCCAGATAAACTCAGAACCGGCTCTAATTAGGGGCCTCTACCGTGGGAGCTCGGGGCTCCTTTTCATCCGGCTCGCCTTTACCTTCTTTGTGCGACCTTTCCGTGACCTCAGAGGAAAGAAGCCGGGAACGCCCTGCCTCTCCCACACGGAGCACCTGGCGTGAGCGAGATAGAGGCCGTGGAAGCTCCGGCATGGCCATGAAGATATCAGCGCTGCGTCCAGACGGAGATCCATTAAAGGAGAGGAATCTGAACGTTTGACTGAGTTATGGATTCCGGGAAGCTCGGCGCTCTTTACGGAAAACCTGCTCCTCTCAAAAACGATAAAAACACAACATTCCCGCTGCTGCCCTCCTCAAACACAGCCCTCCGGTCAGGCGCTCCGTAGAAACAACATTCGGAGCCGCAGGTCAAACCCATGTTCCTTCTTTTGGGAAAGATGTAAACATTTTTCCACGTTTTAGGGAAGCACCGGTCACTCCTCAGTCCATAGAATCCACATATGGTTTTTGTGATGTCATAAACACATGCCAAAATGTGAATACCCCTCCTCAAACATGGATCTCCAAAATAGGAGTATCTCCAACTTTCCAGGAGATCAAAAACATTCTTTACTTTCAATGTAAGTCAATATAACCGGAATTTTTAAATGTGGACTCATTAGAATAATACCTGGACGAGCTCTTTCAGTACACGAGTGTTTAGTATCCACACAACCGCAAACGCCCATCATTTCACATGAAAGGGTATTGGCGTAGGGCCCCGCCCCAACAGAAGAGGGGGCGGAGTCAGCAGTGACTCATTATCATTTAAAGGGAAAGACAGTCAGAGCGGCCGATTTAAACAGGACTGTTTATATGGGAGGAGAAGAAGCGGCACCAAAACCCGCCCCAAAACAAGAGGGGGCGGAGTCAGCGGTGCCTCATTATCATTTAAAGGGACAGACAGTCAGAACGGCCGATTTAAACAGGGCTGTTTATATGGGAGGAGAAGAAGCGGCCCCAAAACCCGCCCCAAAACAAGAGGGGGCGGAGTCAGCGGTGCCTCATTATCATTTAAAGGGAAAGACAGTCAGAGCGGCCGATTTAAACAGGACTGTTTATATGGGAGGAGAAGAAGCGGCACCAAAACCCGCCCCAAAACAAGAGGGGGCGGAGTCAGCAGTGACTCATTATCATTTAAAGGGAAAGACAGTCAGAGCGGCCGATTTAAACAGGACTGTTTATATGGGAGGAGAAAAAGCGGCCCCAAAACCCGCCCCAAAACAAGAGGGGGCGGAGTCAGCGGTGCCTCATTATCATTTAAAGAGACAGACAGTGAACATTGTTTCAGGTTTTAGTAAAGTACCGTTCATTCCACAGTCCATGCAGTCCATATTTGTTTTTTGTGATGTCACAAACACGTGCCAAAGTGTGAATACCCCTCTCTAAATCATCACTGTTTATATGGGAGGAGAAGAAGCGGAGCTGCTACATCCTGGTGCCGCAGAGAGGCTGTGGAGATGCAGAAGAATAAACTCAGAATGAAAGTAAACGGTAACTAAACGCAGCAGCACAAACAACCAGAGTGAAAAAAAGACACGCTTGTATGAAGGTGAGGCTAAAGCTTCTGGAATTCTCTGGAGTGAACAAAAGGAAACCGATGCCAGCGATTAACACTTTTCCTGCAGCTCTAAACAAAAGCGGCCTGTTATTCACCTAAACCGGCTGTTGGCTCAGAACCTGCGGCTAATGTGGAGGAAGCTGAGGTTTCAGACATCTGAGCCACTTTCTCCTCGAGTCGAGACTCCTCAGAGCTCCGGAGCGAAACAGACGTCCCCTGTAACCGAGCCAGGCTTTAGTGCGCACCACTCACGACCAAAACAAAGTCCTTCTTCTTCTTCCGTCTCGCTCAGAGCCTCTAACGGCTAATCTAATGAGCCTCACGCTGAAGGCCGATCTCTAACGCCATCCTCGACACCTCACATGACCGACAGGAGCCTTCCTCTCTCTTCTCTCCTCCTCGGGAAGCTGCTGACCTTCCCCACAGTTCAAGGTTTTGTTGTGCCTACTTATCTGAGGAACCTGAGGAGAGTCATGTACTGGATGGAGCAGACACTGGTGGGAATCTGCTTAGATGTTTGTGGACCAATGAAGGCAGGGGTCACTGCTAGGTCAGTCCAGAGATTATCTACAGCATCGGAATAAAATAAATCTATGTTGTTTAAAAAACTGGACCCTATTTCTCGAACGTAAGCGATTCTGAGAGCTACATTAAACACTGGAGCCGTATTTGGCCAGTTAAGGATGCTGCAGCCCTGCACGAGGCCCCTTTGCTTATAGGAGCTTATAGGAGTTCCTCGTTTAAACACTAGATGGACGCACTGGGGCGCCAAAGTCTCATTGCTGAATTCTAGATGAAACCTCATCTATACAACAACAAGCAACAACAGAGTACAGACCTCCTCCAGAGTCCTCCTCCACCTTAAATAGACACTCAGTTATCACCATTTACACCAGTAACACCAACACCGGGCCAACATTTGTGTGGCTACACGCTGCCATCAGCCGATAGCAGTACGTGTATGTTCACCAGATCTGATTAGAACAGATGTAGATAATCATACATACAATACAAAGTAACATGAATATGTTATTGTGAGAGAAGTAGATCAGATCTTGATCCAGTTTGAAGAACAAAGTTAGGTTCCAGATTTCTCCTGGACGCCCCAGACATTGTATGAATGTGTTCAGTTCCTTCAGCAGCAAATCTTGATTTATCTTAATGAAGTACTGAGCAGTCAAAGCAGGTATTAGATGAGAACTGATAATAATACTGGGTTGTTTAGGAGAAGCTTGGAAAGAGTTAAATAAACACACTGACGTATGAAAAACACTACTTACTCTATTAATACTGTTTAATATTTAATAATAAAGTGTTTACTGAGTAAATAAAAAATCTGACTAATACATCTAATATTAGAATTAATACATATATTGCTAATACCATAAGCAGTGATTGTGTGTGTGTGTGTGTGTGTATGTGTGTGTGTGTGTAAATGTGTTTGTTTAGGTGTACTTTAACTTTCTGTACTTCTGTTGGAGCTCAAAGTGCGATGTTTGTATTTGGCACTGGGCCAAAAATAAAAACAATACACAACAAAAGAAGAAGAGTGAGTTCGAATGAGTTCAATAACACTAAAAATAAAACTTCAGATCTAAACGTCCCCAAATACACAGCTCTGGAACGACAGACAAGAACTTGTGAAAACTTGTGAATGAAGAAGTGATTTATGGTACAATATGTGCTCCCACTGGTTGAGGGGGAGGAGCTTCTGCTGGGCCAAACCAAACATCCTCTCAGGCCAGATTCAGCCTGTTTACCCATTTACTCAGATCTTCTTAAAGACCCCCAGCCTTGCTTGTGGTTCTGTCTGTTCTCTCTGTCCAGGTGCTGTTCTAATCA
>CM038703.1:3507918-3577918 GCA_021613375.1 Megaleporinus macrocephalus
GACTACATATCATTATGTTATCATTATGTTAGAATATGCTTTAGTCCGTTTAACTGTACAGCATAGCGGGTCTGTCTCAAACCACAGTGAGCTGCCTCAGTAAGTACTCACTGACTCTGTATCAGCTGTGTATCACTGACTCTGTATCAGCTGTGTATCACTGACTCTGTATCAGCTGTGTATCACTGACTCTGTATCAGCTGTGTAAGTAGCACTGACTCTGTATCAGCTGTGTAAGTAGCACTGACTCTGTATCAGCAGTGTAAGTATCACTGACTCTGTATCAGCTGTGTAAGTATCACTGACTCTGTATCAGCTGTGTAAGTATCACTGACTCTGTATGAGCTGTGTAAGTATCACTGACTCTGTATCAGCTGTGTAAGTAGCACTGACTCTGTATCAGCAGTGTAAGTATCGCTGACTCTGTATCAGCTGTGTATCACTGACTCTGTATCAGCTGTGTAAGTAGCACTGACTCTGTATCAGCAGTGTATCACTGACTCTGTATCAGCTGTGTATCACTGACTCTGTATGAGCTGTGTAAGTAGCACTGACTCTGTATCAGCAGTGTAAGTATCACTGACTCTGTATCAGCTGTGTAAGTATCACTGACTCTGTATCAGCTGTGTAAGTATCACTGACTCTGTATGAGCTGTGTAAGTATCACTGACTCTGTATCAGCTGTGTAAGTATCACTGACTCTGTATCAGCTGTGTAAGTATCACTGACTCTGTATCAGCTGTGTAAGTATCACTGACTCTGTATCAGCTGTGTAAGTAGCACTGACTCTGTATCAGCAGTGTAAGTATCACTGACTCTGTATCAGCTGTGTAAGTAGCACTGATTCTGTATCAGCTGTGTAAGTAGCACTGATTCTGTATGAGCTGTGTAAGTATCACTGACTCTGGATCAGCTGTGTAAGTATCACTGATTCTGGATCAGCTGTGTAAGTATCACTGATTCTGTATCAGCTGTGTAAGTATCACTGACTCTGTATCAGCTGTGTAAGTATCACTGATTCTGTATCAGCTGTGTAAGTATCACTGACTCTGTATCAGCTGTGTAAGTAGCACTGATTCTGTATCTTGTTCCCGCCCACTGCATGTAAGCAGTGTTTACTGACCTCAGCTGCAGCGTCTCCTCAGCGAATCAGCTCCATGGGTTCTCCTCTCCTGGGTTTCACTGCAGTGTTGATGGTTTTTGCTCTGAAGGAGTGAAACAGATGCCAGTTTTAACACACAGCTATCTAGAACCTGCTCACACTACCACTCATTTACACTCAGTCAACTAGAATCTGTTTCCATTACCATTCATATTCAGATATCTAGAACTTGTTTACAATACTAGTCGTAATCAGCGTTGATGGTTTTTGCTCTGGAGGAGTGAAATAGACGCAAGTTTTAACACTCAGTTAGAACCTGCTTACATTAACACTCATATTCAGCTATCTAGAACCTGCTTACAATACCACTCCTATTCAGTTGTGAAGTTTTTTGCTCTGGAGGATTGATACAGACATGAATTCTAACACCCAGTTATCTAGAACCTGCTCAAAATACCAATCTGTTATCTAGAACCTGCTCAAAATACCAATCAGTTATCTAGACACCAATCTGTTATCTAGAACCTGCTTACACTACCACTCGTATTCAATGTTGATGGGTTTTTGCTCTGGAGGAGTGAAATAGACCAAGTTTTTACACTCAGTTATCTAGAACTTACTCACAATATCACTCAGTTATCTAGGACTTGCTAACACTACCGCTCGTATTCAGTGTTGATGGGTTTCTAGAGGAGTGAAATGGACTCACTCAGATAAAGACACATCAAACAAAGAAGCTGAACAATGGACTGACCACCCCGAGTCCAGAACGTTAACACCACTGAACGTGTTTGGGTTTATTAAAGCCAGACTGAAGTCTGGAAGAGTCAGCTGCCTCACGTTTGCCAGCTATTGTTAGCTCTCAAGTTCACAGCAAACGTAGCCAATCAGCCTCCAGAGTCTGGAGGAATAAAAACAAACGGCCAAAGACGCACGGAGACGCTGTGAAGATCTAGATAGTGTACTCACATTCTCTGGAGTGTTTAAAGAGAAACTCCGGCTGGGAACACATGTAAGCCTTAATATGGTGTAAATTACTCTAAATTATTAAACAGGTTGTTAAAAATCACTAAAAGTATCAGATTTATTAGATTTTGTGTAAAATCCGCTGCACGTGGGTCTCCATTGTTGTATCTACTGACGTGATCAGCGGGTAGTGACGTCAAATGGTTGCAGTAACCGGCCGTCACGCTCGAGCACAGCTAGCTAAACATGCTACTGTTCAGTCTTTACAGTTTGAACTAGAACTCAACATTTCTGACATCAGCGGTGACATCACACACCACGTTAGTGTAAATGGTGAACAGAGAGGGTGGAGGAGAGAGTGACACAGTGCTGGAGTTGTTGTGAAGCTGTGTGTTGGTGTTGACGGAGAAGGAGAGTGTCTGTTAAAGGAGCTCCGCTTTCTAGCAGGAAACATTCACACTCAGTAAACAGCTCGATACACTGAACGGGAGTGTCTCTGAGCTTCACACTCCTTTATTAGTGAGTAGTATGTTCACTACTAAGACTGTACTTTCACCTTCAGGATCCACAAACGAGGAGAAGCAGCTGACGCTAACGCTAAACGTTCTCAGGAGAGAATCCAGCGCATGTTCACGTTCACGGTTCTTCTCGCGGTTCTCCATAATCTGGAGCTTCTGGACTTCCTGTGTGGAGAAACTGTGACTGCATTGTGTTTTAGTCTGAGCTTAAAACCAACAGCCTCCGTCAAGTCTCTCACCAGTGGTGGTCTATTGAACCACTCCAACTCATCCAGACTGAAGTGAGGAGAGCAGAGCGGGGGTCTTTGGGTAGCTGTGTTGGTCCACACGCTGCTTCACTAACTATTCTCCTTGTTTATGTTTGTGAAGCTGTTTAGACTAATATCAGTCTTCACACTGACTTTCACTGAAACTACATCAACAACACAATGTACATGGTTTTCTTTAAGCTAGGTTAGTAACTAACACTCACTCCTTCACACCACAGTCCAGTTCAGACCTGAAACCATCTGACCTCATCTACTCATCTACCCAGCAGGCATTGCACGTCAGTAATAATAGCTGAGTCCATATGTTACATATTTAGAATAAAAGAGTTAATTTATTAATAAATCTGATACTTTTAGCGATTTTTTACAACATGTCTTAATAATTTAGAGTCATTACAACATATTAAGGCTTATAAGTGTTACCAGCCGGGGTTCCCTTTGAGTGGCTTATTGAGCCAAAAAACTTTTAATTAATTTATAGCTGTTAGTAAACGTCATCCTCCTCCGTCAGGTGGATACAGTCCCAGTTTCCACACTTCAGGAACAATGGTGTATCAACATCGACCAATATTTACATGAACAATCTCAGATCTCCATTATGGTCCATGATTCCTATAACTGGTGAAGTACGCATGGTGCCAGCTGCACGTCTAAAGCATCACCGTCACATCGAGGCGTGTGCAGCCGCTCAGTAAAGTCTAATAGACACCAATAACCGGCTGCTTCTGCAACTGCAGGCAGGTTTGGCTGATTTTCAGAAAACCAGTAACACGTCCCATTAGACTGTCGTGAAACAGCAAACTGGCGTGTCCTGTTAGCTTTGGCAGACCCTACGGTGACTTCATATCAGGTCATGTGGTCAGTGTTGCCGTAAGGACATGTAAATGTAGAACAGACATGCACTACATGGCCAAAAGTATGTGGACACCTATTACATTTATGTAATTCAGGTCTTTCAGCCACAGCAGGCTCCATAGAAAGAGAGTGGCAGTATTACAGGTGAACAGTGAACAGATCAGTGACTTTCAGCATCACAGGACGCCACAAGTCAGTTTGTGAAATGAGTGCCCTGCTAGATCTGCCCCAGACAACTGAAAGTGCTTTTATTGTGAAATGGAAGCATCTAGTAGCAGCTACGGTTTAGAGACTCTGAACTGTGTAGCATGTGAAAGTTTCAAACTGCCTCTGTAAGCAACATCAGCACAAGAACTGAGCATCAGGAGCTTCATGAAATGGGTTTCCAAGCTGCACACAAGCCTAAGATCACCATGTGCAATGCCAAGCGTCGGCTGAAGTGGTGTAAAGCTCCAGCCACTGGACTCTGGAGTGGTGTAAAGCTCCACCACTGGACTCTGGAGTGGTGTAAAGCTCCACCACTGGACTCTGGAGTGGTGCAAATCTCTAGCTATGGAGTGGTGTAAAGCTCCACCACTGGACTCTGGAGTGGTGTAAAGCTCCACCGCTGGACTCTGGAGTGGTGTAAAGCTCCACCGCTGGACTCTGGAGTGGTGCAAATCTCTAGCACTGGACTCTGGAGTGGTGTAAAGCTCCACCACTGGACTCTGGAGTGGTGCAAATCTCTAGCACTGGACTCTGGAGTGGTGTAAAGCACCACCACTGGACTCTGGAGTGGTGCAAATCTCTAGCACTGGACTCTGGAGTGGTGCAAAGCTCCACCACTGGACTCTGGAGTGGTGCAAATCTCTAGCACTGGAGTGGTGTAAAGCTCCACCACTGGACTCTGGAGTGGTGTAAAGCTCCACCACTGGACTCTGGAGTGGTGTAAAGCTCCAGCACTGTGTAAAGCTCCAGCCACTGGACTCTGGAGTGGTGTAAAGCTCCAGCACTGTGTAAAGCTCCAGCCACTGGACTCTGGAGTGATGTAAAGCTCCACCAATGGATTCTGGAGTGGTGTAAAGTTTCAGCACTGGACTCTGGAGTGGTGTAAAGCTCCAGCCACTGGACTCTGGAGTGGCGTAAAGCTCCACCGCTCAACCACAAAACCCTTTCCTGTTCCACAAAGCAGCTCCATAACAACTTGAAAGTCCAGAGTCCTGACCTCAACCCCACTGGAGACCTTTGGCATGAACTGTGAACTAGATCCAGAGAAAAGCCGAACGAAAGCCTTCCCAGAAGAGAGACACTATTCCTGCAAGGTTGGCGCCAAATCCATGTTAATGGCAGTGGTTTTGGAACGGGATGTCAAACAAGCTCCAAGAGGTGTACTGCTAAAGTGTCCACAAACCTTTGGCCACACAATGCAGCTGCAGAAAAGTATGTTTCTTAGCCCTAAATTATATACGCCGTCTATACTTCTGTCCACCAGACGTCTGGGCTGATTCTCTGCACTCTGGGAAAAATCAGAACTATCGCTTTAACCATCTGTGCCAAGCATTTCTTCATCCAGCTCTGGAGGTAATGGTTTTCAGCGCTCCCAACTCTCTCCCATACAAAGCTGTCCATTCCCGGACTTCAACCTCCCACGGTGCTGCCGATCCCATGTGCGCAGGCCTGCTTAACTCACCCGAAAATCAAAAACAAGCCCCAGTAAACAACGCAGGCATCTAATAAAAGCGCAGCAACTGCGGCGGATGTGTCTCAGTTAAGCTTCCAATGGCTGTACGGCATCCAAAGCCCGGAGCCCAGGGCCAAGGCTCCTTTCATCCTCCGTCACTGAAGGAGGCCCATTCGTTCGCCCCGCGAGCGCACACATACCACCTCAACCCCGCCACCCCCCTCACCCACACTCCAACCGTCGAGCCCTGCCGCAACACGTCTGCAGGTTGCACGACTCACTCCGGCATGTTTGAGAAAACCGCAAGAGCCGTTTGTTGTCAAACGCAGGAGACGACGCCGGCTGTAAACAGAGGCGTTATGTAAGTAATCGGAGGTGCTGAGTAAGGAGTCCGGGGAGAAGGAGCCCTACGGTGGCGTCTCCACCCCGACAAAAGCTGCTGGGTCACAAGAAACCCTAACGCTGCCGAAAACAAAGCCAGCGGCGCGGCACAGCAGCTCCTGTCTCTTCTTAATGACCGCCCGGTGGACGCTTCCCTATAGATTTGCATGTGGTTTGCATGCATGTGGTCCATAAGGACCTTCTGTGTTACATACTATGGACGCACACATGGTATATGATGGTATCAGCAGAGCTGCGGGGCGCAGCGTAAGTAGGGGTGGACGATGCAGCAGAAACTTAACATCATGATACATTTTCATAATATTCAAATCAGAATATCCCAACGAATCAAACCAGCCCAGCAGATCCTGTATAGGAACAGGAGCTAGTTCTATATGGCTTCTGCGCTGAGTGTTGTTTACAGCGGGTTTCTAGCAGTGGTGTGTGTGTGTGTGTGTGTGTGGGAATAAGTGAATCACAGGAGTGCATATTTTCTCAATATACCTCAATTACAGACAACCATACTGAGCAAGTTCAACTGCTGCCAGTATTTAAATATATAACTAGCAGTTTCGACACCCGTCAGGCGTCAGATGAAGCACTCAGTCCTCAGAGACTAGTGCTAACAGCGGAGGCTCCCTAACCAGCTCATATCCCCTTAATTAACTCTTTATTAAGAAACAGCTGTACAAACCGATTCTATTGAGTCAGTTCTATTGAGGTGGATGTGTCTGGTTGGTGGGAAAATAGTGCTCAGAGTGCTCAGTGACCGTATCCTGTTGACCAGGGCTGTGTCTCAACTGTGCACACGCGTGTTGCTGTCCAAAGAAAAACGAGTATCTCCAAAATGGCAACTTTACAGGAGAAAACAAAAACCTTCTTTACTTTCAGTGTAAGTCAATGGAACCAGAAAGTTTTCCAGGTTATTTTGGAGCGTTTCTATTGGTCCATTCATCAGGAAATTAACCACATTGCGCTCAAAGGATGTGGAAAAATTAAAAATAAATAAAATTGGGGAGACAAGTTTTTTTTGGACACTAACAATATACTATGTACTATGTGTATATATATATTGTCGCTGTCCAATGATAAACGTGTATCTCCATTTTTGTCGATTTCTATTTTTCTCGATATTTCACGATGAACGGACCAATAGAAAGGCTCCAAAACAGCTTGGTTCCATTGACTTACATAGAAAGTAAAGGAGGTTTTTGGCCTCTCCTGTTAAGCTACTTTTGAGATACTTGTTTTTCATTGGACAGCGATGATATTTAAAAAATTTATTTCAAAAAAAAAAAAATGAAAATGGATCAATAAAAATGCTCCAAAATAACCTGGAAAACCTTCCGGTTCCATTGACTTACATTACAGGAGAAAACAAAAACTTTACTTTTAAAGTTGCCATTTTGGAGATACTTGTTTTTCATTGGACAGCGGGGACATATTTATTCCCGAACATGGGAATACATCTTGAAAGCCACCATATTGGATCAAGGGCAAGTTTTTCAGAAGGGAAGGTGGTCGTATAGCAGATCAAAGAACACAGAAAGTTGCAACAACAACCACATATAACAACATGTTCAGTGTGCTGTCTCTGGTGATAAACTGAACCTTAAACATGTTGTTCAAGATTCAAGATTCAAGAGTTTTATTGTCATATGTACAGCAGAACAGACAGTTACACTGTACAATGAAATTCTTACTTTGCTGCTCCTCCATTCACCAATAGATAAGATAACAAATAAAAGAAATAAAAAATATATATACAAAATATACAAAGTATAACAATATAAGTTGAAGTAGATAAAAATATTTTTATAGTTAAAGAATAAAAAATAAAAGTTATGTGTGCTTTTATGTGCAAGTATGAAGAGCAGCAGCCATAAAGTGCAAGTTGCAAGTAACGAATGTAAACAATAATGTTTGTGTGAGTAGTGAATGTAAACAGTATTCTGACAGTACAGTGAATGTAAACAGTATTCTGACAGTACAGTGAATGTAAACAGTATTCTGACAGTACAGTGAGTGTAAACAGTATTCTGACAGTACAGTGAGTGTAAGGTGCAGTTTAAATCAGACCAGTTAAAACCAGTTCAGAAAGGAGAGGTTGGAGAGGTAGTGCGTGAGGTGTTCACAAGCCTGATGGCCTGTGAGTAGAAACTGTTTGTCAGTCTTGTGGTCCTGGACTTCACACTCCTGTAACGTCTGCCTGAAGGTAAAAGTGTGAAGAGTGTGTGCTGGGGGTGTGTACTGTCCCTGATTATGTTGTGGGCCCTCCTGGTGACCCTGGTGTGGTAGATGTTCTGTAGTGAGGGGAAGGCTGCTCCTGAGATGGACTGTGCAGTTTTGATCACACGCTGGAGAGCCTTTCTGTCCTGAGCAGTAGAGTTTCCATACCAGACGATGATGGAGCTGCTAAGAACACTCTCAATCATACTCCTGTAGAAGGTGCTGAGAATTTTGGTTGGCATACCAAATTTTCTCAGCCTTCTCAGAAAGTACAGTCGCTGCTGGGACTTCCTGATGATTCAATGTGGTTGTTGTTGTAACTTTCTGTGTTGATAACATTTGAACCACAAGAGATTACAAATCTGATTACATCAATCAGTTTCTAAGATAGTTCTGATATATATACACACTACCGCTCAAAAGTTTAGAATCACTTAAGAATTTCATTTCTTGAAATTTTCATGCAATTCCAGACAATATTGTTCATTTCACAATTAATGTAAGTGTATCAGATGATTTATAAAGAATAAAAATGTTTGTATTAAAGTCTAGTTTTGTATAGAGGCTTATTTTACATATAGTCTATTATCAGTAATTCTCAGTCCTCTGTCTAAATCTCCTGATACGACCACCAATCCAAGTTAAGGATGTTATTGGACTAATTGGTTGTTAGGACACTCTTTATCAATTGTGATCACAGCTAAAAAACATTCTACTAATAAGTGAGTATAAAAGGGAACAACATTCTAGATTAGTTTAGTATCTGAAGATCAGCAGTTGATGGTTTGCTGACCGACTCACAATGACCAGAAAGAAACAACTTTCTTTAGAGACCCGTCAGTCCATTGTTGTGTTAAGAAGAAGATCCTCCATTAAAACAAGAACATTTCACTGTGATCCCAAACTTTTGAGCAGTAGTGTATATATATATATATATATATATATAGGCTGTTTTGGTAGATTTGGGTTGAGCTTATATTTCTTCCGGTCCTGTCTGTAGCCACCGTCGTATCACCGCCATGCTTTTATTTTATATTTTCCGGACGTGAGAAGCTCCTCCCTTTCCTGTTGCATTGTGGGACAATAATGTCCATCACAACCGCACTCTGAAATTAACTGCTGCCACAAGTGTTTTTTTGAGTAAACTCAACTTGACTACACTACATACTCAAACACTAGTTAGTGTTAGTATTAAGTGCGCAATTGGGACACAACCCATCAGTACCACTGGGTCCCTTTGGCACCAGTCCTACCAGGCAGCCACCGATAACTATATAACTGGAACCTTTGGGATTTGAAGGTTGTCTGGTCTGATTGTGTGATTCGGGTTGGTGTACAGCTTTTTGATTGGATGCACGGATTCCGAAAGACAACTGATTTTTTCTGGAATTTTTCCCCATAGAGAATGAATAGGATGGAAAAGTGTACGCCAATCTACTGAACTTCTGCTCGACCCACAGACAAAGTTTCACATACACTGACTCAGGGCGGACCCCCAACCACGACTGCAGTGTTGGTTTGACCCGCACTCGTCGTTTTTTTTCCATCCCTCTTTTTTCCCCATAGAGTCCCATTCATTTTCAGTCACACCCAAACAGCATAGTTTCATTTAACCTACATCCTCCAAACTGCATGTACTCACTCAGAGCAGATCCACAAACTCTAATCCACAGACACACTGACCTGCACTCGTCTATCTGTCGTTTATGTGCAACCATCCTGCATGCAGGAAATGCACTTTTCTTGCATGATGTCATCAGTCACATTCCAACCCCCACTTGAAAACGCGTTCCCTCAGCCCTGCTGGATCGCTCACCTGCTTCTTTAATAAGATCCATTATTAACATGAAAGGAAACTAGAACTATTTTTATTGTGGAAAATTGTGAAACAAATAAACCTGCGTCAGAATCCCACACGCCGAGTCACGACCGAACCCCGTCTTTCATTTGGCAACTTTTAGTCCTCGTTTTCTGTTCCGCCTTAAATAGAGCAGCAATTACCTCCCAGCACCTGGACAGGCTCCTGCATGCAGCTGGTGCACCACTTAAGGTGGAACTGTTAGGGAAATGCTGTTTGTCGCACAGGTGCGTATACTCGCCTCTCTGAGCATCACACACTCGGCCAGCCTGCTGCACAGACAGCGCCTGGAACAGGAAGCACAGTGTGTATGTGGGTGTTTCACCGCCCCTAGTGTGTGTGTTCACTAGTGTGTGTGTGTATATGTGGGTGTTTCACTGCTCCCTAGTGTGTGTCTTCACTAGTGTGTGTGTGTGTGTGTGTGTGTGTATGTGTGTGTGTATGTGGGTGTTTCACTGCTCCCTAGTGTGTGTGTTCACTAGTGTGTGTGTGTGTGTGTGTGTGTGTATGTGGGTGTTTCACTGCTCCCTAGTGTGTGTGTTCACTAGTGTGTGTGTGTGTGTGTGTGTGTATGTGGGTGTTTCACTGCTCCCTAGTGTGTGTGTTCACTAGTGTGTGTGTGTGTGTGTGTGTGGGTGTTTCACTGCTCCCTAGTGTGTGTCTTCAGTAGTGTGTGTGTGTGTGTGTGTGTGTGTGTGTGTTTCACTGCCCCTAGTGTGTGTCTTCACTAGTGTGTGTGTGTGTATATGGATGTTCCACTGCCCCCTAGTGTAATTGTAAGTGGGTGTTTCACTGGCCCTAGTGTGTGTTCACTAGTCTATGTGTGTATGTGGGTGTTTCACTGCTCCTAGTGCGTGTTCACTAGTGTGTGTGTGTGTGTGTTTCACTGCCCCCTAGTGTGTGTGTTCACTAGTGTGTGTGTGTGTTATGGGTGTTCCACTGCCTCCTAGTGTGTTCACTAGTGCGTGTGTTTACTAGTGCGTGTGTGTATGTGGGTGTTCCGCCGCCCCCTAGTGTGTGTGTGTTCACCAGGTGGTTCACTGCTCCCTAGTGTGTGTGTGCACTAGTGTGTGTTCACTAGTGTGTGTGGGGGTGTTTTACTGTACAGATGGGTTAAATGTGAAGGTCAAACTCTGCTGTGTGAGACAAATAGTTCTGAATTCTAAACTCTAGAAAGTTCCTCCTCCAGGTCTCATTGGTCTGGTTTCCATGCTAACCACAATTTATCACAATAACAAATCCTCATATCATCCACACCAGAGGATCACAACAGGGTGTACTGACCCCAGGGACACAGGGAAATTGGGGCCGGAGCAATCTGGCACCACGCTCTAGAAACAGATCCAGAGTCCGGAGGGCTTTCTGGGCTGTCTGGCCCGCACGGCCGGCTCCCTACAGGTACCGAGAACAAAGACAGAGATAACAAAGAAGGAGAAAGCAGAGACGTGGTAAACAAAGAGAGCGAGGAGGGGAGATGGTTCGGGTCCCAGTTCTACCTTCACCAGCGGGGCGCTTTCCAAACAGCGCTGTTGCGTAACCCACTCCTGAGGAGAGCAGCGGATTAAGCCGTAGCCGAAGTCCAGCTAGGCGACCTCAAAAAGGGAAGAAGAGAGAGTGGAAGCACGGTGGAGCGGGAGAGCGAGAGATAAAAGGAACAGAAAGCCGGAGAGAAAGAGAGGCGTGCTGCGCTGATCCTGTCCTATCTAACAGGGAAAAGAGCTCACGGGCCCGGAAGTTGTGTGGGAGCTGCAGAGCCTAATGACCTGGAGAGGTTTGGAAGCTTTCTCGCGTAAAACAGTCCGAGATGACTGATCGCGAGACGGCCTGACGCGAGGGCGAAGCAGCGTGAGCTCTTACAGGCCGGGTATAAATCAGCCGTGGCGGCGGATTGGCAGTTTAAAGCCGAAAGCTCCGCCGGGGCACTAGCTGCATATCAACTACTGATAAAGAAAGGAACTCTCGGAAAGGTCAGGAACTCAAATGCTCTGGAAGATAAGCCGCATTAACAACAGTGAACATTTCGCCACAGAGCTCAGAGCCCAACACACACTGGAGATAACACGACAGAACTGATACTGACATACGACTACAAATATTTTTATCAAAGCACGGGAAAGAGGAATTCCGACAGCTTTTCAATATTCCCGCTTAAATAAATACTAACGTAAGAACTGTTCACAGTGGTGGTGAATGGAACCAGATGTCTACCTTTAAAAGCTCCCTCACAGAAAGTTATTACAGTACATAGTTATGAATATTTTGACTGACATCTATTCATATAACTTATATATATATATATATATATATATATATATATATATATATATATATATATATATATATATATATATATATATACACACCCATACTCATCAATCTGTTGCAACAACAACCAAATTGAACAACATGTTCAGTGTGCGGTCCCTGATGCTGAACTGTGCCTTCAGATCTGTGACTTATAGATCTTATGACTTAAGACTTATATATGTGTCACAGTCACTTTATATTTCATTCTTATATTGTACTATAAGACCTTATATATGTGTACATATTGCATATTTACTTTTTGCTGTAAATTATTAGAGTGTTTATTCTGTAATAACTGCAACTTCCCGCTGGGATCAATAAAGAGTATCTGATTCTGTGTTCAGAACATGTTATTCTATGTGGTTTATATATATAAATATGTGTGAGTGGTGTGTATATACTGAATGGTGTATATACCGTGGTATACACACAGAGTGGTGCAAATGTGGTTGCATCAATCGATTTCTGAGACAGCTCTGGTCTTCTTTGATCTGCTACATGATCACCTTCCCATTGGAAACACTTTCCAGTGATCCAATACGGTGGCTTTCAAGATGACGGCCATGTTCGGGACGTAGCCTAAAACATAGCCCCCCTCACCAGTTACTTGCTGGGGTATTCAGATACGTCATTTTCCCTTTCACTTTTAAAATAAAGGGGTGTCCTGAGGTCTTTGACTAAGCTTGTCCATATATTTATGGACATACATGTTGGACAGCAATGATATAATCAGTCAAATTTAATAAAAATACAGGACACATTGACATACAGGCGTAGACGTACATTAAACCTGGACTGTGTGTATGTCCAGCACTGAGTTAGTGCTGAGAAGCTCATTATGAACTACTCACAGTGAATCAGCATCACGAGTTCAGCTTCAGTACTGATCCGTTACAGGATTTCTTTTTCACCCATTCCAGCATTTTCTTCTGATATCGGCCCGACGCTGATATGCCATCTCTAGTTTCTGTTAGAACCTTCTAGAGTTCCTGGGAGGCTCATCGCTGATAGGCCGAAAGTAGTTTTCAAGGCTGTTGACTGTCAGATCTGAGTACAGGACATACTGGATCTTCACTGTCCAAATCTAATCAGGGACATATGTACTATTTAAGAGCAATACTGATACGGGGGTTAAGGTCTGATCCCAACATCGAGAACTTTTTACACACATGCGCCGTGTCCACTCACTGTCCACTCTATTGGACACTCCTACTACTTGCTGGTCCACCTTGTAGATGTAAAGTCAGAGACAGTAGCTCATCTGCTGCTGCACAGTTTGTGTTCCTCTAGTTCTTCATCAGTGGACACAGGACACCGCCCACAGGACACTGCTGTCCGGATAGTTTTGGTTGGTGGACGATTCTCAGTCCAGCAGTGACACGGAGGTGTTTAGACACAGGTGTGAGTGTCTGATCCACTCACTACTTAAACATGTACAAACACACACAGACAGTGAGTCCATGCGCTTGTAAGCATATAAACACAGGACCCAGTGATCGTCTGTAGTGAGTCGGGGTCTCCTGAGGATTCCAGCTCCCGAATAACTGCCCTTTAAAACGGACGTGCAGCTCTTTGATCGGATCCGTCAGGTCTGACTGAAATCCAGACTGCTCTTGTCTGGAGTCACTACAGGTTTATATTTATCTGAGGACGACGTCCAACTCACTCACTGCTGCTGCTTCGCGTACCGCAGGCCGTCGAGCAGCGGAGAGCTATTAACAGTTTCCAGTGGCATCTGGCAGCGTTCCCTCAAATAAACAAATACATCTTCTATTCGCTTCCCAAATTAATAGCTCATTTAAAACCCTCAGCCTCGTTTTCATGCTCTCCCACCCGGCCCGGCCCGCCAGGAGCGGCCAAACCGAATCATTCATCAAACGAAGAGAGGAAAAGCCAGGAGGAGAAAAACCGGCCTAATCTGGACCACGGGGTCCTGTAAGAGAGGAACCCTGAGCCGATGAGGATCCAGTCCAACATAAACGTGTATATATAAGCACAGCTGGCGCACCTTCCAGCCACAGCTGGATAACTACACACTCAACGAGACGGTTCTTTAAGAGTTCTTCGGGAAAGGCAATGGTTCTGCTTAGAAGCATGAGTTCAATATGGAACCATAAAGCATTATCTGCATATGACTGCTTCTGTAGCACTACTGATACAAAAAGGGAACAGTTCTAGATAGAAGCTGGAGTTCTATATAGAACCATCTGCATGCTGCATGAGAGGAGGATTTGTTGTATATGGTTCCGTATAGCACGGGTTCTGCTATTGTGACAATAGCTTGTAGCGATAGAAGAGGAATCAAAGGTTCTTTTACAGAATGATGGAGAACATGTGATATATGGTTCTATATAGACTTCATGGTTCTAAATAGAGTATTGGTGTATGCAGTGTAATACAGTGTTGGAGATGATAAAGGTATAATGAAGGGATGAAGGAACAGTGTTGGTGATGATAAAGGAATGAAGGGATGAAGGAACAGTGTTGATGATGATAAAGGAATGAAGGGATGAAGGAACAGTGTTGGTGATGATAAAGGAATAATGAAGGGATGAAGGAACAGTGTTGGTGATGATAAAGGAATGAAGGGATGAAGGAACAGTGTTGATGATGATAAAGGAATGAAGGGATGAAGGAACAGTGTTGGTGATGATAAAGGAATGAAGGGGTGAAGGAACAGTGTTGGTGGTGATAAAGGGATGAAGGAACAGTGTTGGTGGTGATAAAGGAATGAAGGGGTGAAGGAACAGTGTTGGTGATGATAAAGGAATAATGAAGGGATGAAGGAACAGTGTTGGTGATGATAAAGGAATGAAGGGATGAAGGAACAGTGTTGATGATGATAAAGGAATGAAGGGATGAAGGAACAGTGTTGGTGATGATAAAGGAATGAAGGGGTGAAGGAACAGTATTGGTGGTGATAAAGGGATGAAGGAACAGTGTTGGTGGTGATAAAGGAATGAAGGGGTGAAGGAACAGTGTTGGTGGTGATAAAGGGATGAAGGAACAGTGTTGGTGGTGATAAAGGAATGAAGGGATGAAGGAACAGTGTTGGTGATGATAAAGGAATAATGAAGGGATGAAGGAACAGTGTTGGTGATGATAAAGGAATAATGAAGGGATGAAGAAACAGTGTTGGTGGTGATAAAGGAATGAAGGGGTGAAGGAACAGTGTTGGTGATGATAAAGGAATAAAGGAGTGAAGGAACAGTGTTGGTGATAACAAAGGAATAAAGGGATGAAGGAAGTGTTGGTGATGATAAAGGAATGAAGGGATGAAGGAACAGTGTTGGTGATGATAAAGGAATGAAGGGATGAAGGAACAGTGTTGGTGATGATAAAGGAATGAAGGGATGAAGGAACAGTGTTGGTGATGATAAAGGAATGAAGGGATGAAGGAACAGTGTTGGTGATGATAAAAGAATGAAGGGATGAAGGAACAGTGTTGGTGATGATAAAGGAATGAAGGGATGAAGGAACAGTGTTGGTGATGATAAAGGAATGAAGGGATGAAGTAACAGTGTTGGTGATGATAAAGGAATGAAGGGATGAAGGAAGTGTTGGTGATGATAAAGGAATGATGAAGGGATGAAGTAGCAGTGTTGGTGATGATAAATGAATAATGAAGGGATGAAGGAACAGTGTTGGTGATGATAAAGGAATAATGAAGGGATGAAGGAACAGTGTTGGTGATGATAAAGGAATGAAGGGATGAAGGAACAGTGTTGGTGATGATAAAGGAATGAAGGGGTGAAGGAACAGTGTTGGTGATGATAAAGGAATAAAGGGGTGAAGGAACAGTGTTGGTGATGATAAAGGAATAAAGGGGTGAAGGAACAGTGTTGGTGGTGATAAAGGAATGAAGGGATGAAGGAACAGTGTTGGAGATGATAAAGGAATAAAGGGGTGAAGGAACAGTGTTGGTGATGATAAAGGAATGAAGGGATGAAGGAACAGTGTTGGTGATGATAAAGGAATAATGAAGGGATGAAGGAACAGTGTTGGTGATGATAAAGGAATGAAGGGATGAAGGAACAGTGTTGGTGATGATAAAGGAATGAAGGGATGAAGGAACAGTGTTGGTGATGATAAAGGAATGGGGGGGGTGAAGGAACAGTGTTGGTGATGATAAAGGAATAAAGGGGTGAAGGAACAGTGTTGGTGGTGATAAAGGAATGAAGGGATGAAGGAACAGTGTTGGAGATGATAAAGGAATAAAGGGGTGAAGGAACAGTGTTGGTGATGATAAAGGAATGAAGGGATGAAGGAACAGTGTTGGTGATGATAAAGGAATGAAGGGATAAAGGAACAGTGTTGGAGATGATAAAGGAATAAAGGGGTGAAGGAACAGTGTTGGTGGTGATAAAGGAATGAAGGGGTGAAGGAACAATGTTGGTGATGATAAAGGAATGAAGGAACTTCATGGTTCTAAATAGAGTATTGGTGTATGCAGTGTAATACAGTGTTGGAGATGATAAAGGTATAATGAAGGGATGAAGGAACAGTGTTGGTGATGATAAAGGAATGAAGGGAGGAAGGAACAGTGTTGATGATGATAAAGGAATGAAGGGATGAAGGAACAGTGTTGGTGATGATAAAGGAATAATGAAGGGATGAAGGAACAGTGTTGGTGATGATAAAGGAATGAAGGGATGAAGGAACAGTGTTGATGATGATAAAGGAATGAAGGGATGAAGGAACAGTGTTGGTGATGATAAAGGAATGAAGGGGTGAAGGAACAGTGTTGGTGGTGATAAAGGGATGAAGGAACAGTGTTGGTGGTGATAAAGGAATGAAGGGGTGAAGGAACAGTGTTGGTGGTGATAAAGGGATGAAGGAACAGTGTTGGTGGTGATAAAGGAATGAAGGGATGAAGGAACAGTGTTGGTGATGATAAAGGAATAATGAAGGGATGAAGGAACAGTGTTGGTGATGATAAAGGAATAATGAAGGGATGAAGAAACAGTGTTGGTGGTGATAAAGGAATGAAGGGGTGAAGGAACAGTGTTGGTGATGATAAAGGAATAAAGGAGTGAAGGAACAGTGTTGGTGATGACAAAGGAATAAAGGGATGAAGGAAGTGTTGGTGATGATAAAGGAATGAAGGGATGAAGGAACAGTGTTGGTGATGATAAAGGAATGAAGGGATGAAGGAACAGTGTTGGTGATGATAAAGGAATGAAGGGATGAAGGAACAGTGTTGGTGATGATAAAGGAATGAAGGGATGAAGGAACAGTGTTGGTGATGATAAAAGAATGAAGGGATGAAGGAACAGTGTTGGTGATGATAAAGGAATGAAGGGATGAAGGAACAGTGTTGGTGATGATAAAGGAATGAAGGGATGAAGTAACAGTGTTGGTGATGATAAAGGAATGAAGGGATGAAGGAAGTGTTGGTGATGATAAAGGAATGATGAAGGGATGAAGTAGCAGTGTTGGTGATGATAAATGAATAATGAAGGGATGAAGGAACAGTGTTGGTGATGAAAAAGGAATAATGAAGGGATGAAGGAACAGTGTTGGTGATGATAAAGGAATGAAGGGATGAAGGAACAGTGTTGGTGATGATAAAGGAATGAAGGGGTGAAGGAACAGTGTTGGTGATGATAAAGGAATAAAGGGGTGAAGGAACAGTGTTGGTGATGATAAAGGAATAAAGGGGTGAAGGAACAGTGTTGGTGGTGATAAAGGAATGAAGGGATGAAGGAACAGTGTTGGAGATGATAAAGGAATAAAGGGGTGAAGGAACAGTGTTGGTGATGATAAAGGAATGAAGGGATGAAGGAACAGTGTTGGTGATGATAAAGGAATGAAGGGATAAAGGAACAGTGTTGGAGATGATAAAGGAATAAAGGGGTGAAGGAACAGTGTTGGTGGTGATAAAGGAATGAAGGGGTGAAGGAACAATGTTGGTGATGATAAAGGAATGAAGGGATGAAGTAACAGTGTTGGTGATGATAAAGGAATGAAGGGATGAAGTAGCAGTGTTGGTGATGATAAATGAATAATGAAGGGATGAAGGAACAGTGTTGGTGATGATAAAGGAATAATGAAGGGATGAAGGAACAGTGTTGGTGATGATAAAGGAATGAAGGGATGAAGGAACAGTGTTGGTGATGATAAAGGAATGAAGGGGTGAAGGAACAGTGTTGGTGATGATAAAGGAATAAAGGGGTGAAGGAACAGTGTTGGTGATGATAAAGGAATAAAGGGATGAAGGAACAGTGTTGGTGGTGATAAAGGAATGAAGGGATGAAGGAACAGTGTTGGAGATGATAAAGGAATAAAGGGGTGAAGGAACAGTGTTGGTGATGATAAAGGAATGAAGGGATGAAGGAACAGTGTTGGTGATGATAAAGGAATGAAGGGATAAAGGAACAGTGTTGGAGATGATAAAGGAATAAAGGGGTGAAGGAACAGTGTTGGTGGTGATAAAGGAATGAAGGGGTGAAGGAACAATGTTGGTGATGATAAAGGAATGAAGGGATGAAGTAACAGTGTTGGTGATGATAAAGGAATGAAGGGATGAAGGAAGTGTTGGTGATGATAAAGGAATGAAGGGATGAAGAAACAGTGTTGGTGGTGATAAAGGAATGAAGGGATGAAGGAACAGTGTTGGTGATGATAAAGGGATGAAGGGGTGAAGGAACAGTGTTGGTGATGACAAAGGAATAAAGGGGTGAAGGAACAGTGTTGGTGATAAAGGAATGAAGGGATGAAGGAACAGTGTTGGTGATGATAAAGGAATAAAGGGGTGAAGGAACGGTGTTGGTGATGACAAAGGAATAAAGGGGTGAAGGAACAGTGTTGGTGATAAAGGAATGAAGGGATGAAGGAACAGTGTTGGTGGTGATAAAGGAATGAAGGGATGAAGGAAGTGTTGGTGATGATAAAGGAATGAAGGGATGAAGGAAGTGTTGGTGATGATAAAGGAATGATGAAGGGATGAAGTAGCAGTGTTGGTGATGATAAATGAATAATGAAGGGATGAAGGAACAGTGTTGGTGATGATAAAGGAATAATGAAGGGATGAAGGAACAGTGTTGGTGATGATAAAGGAATGAAGGGATGAAGGAACAGTGTTGGTGGTGATAAAGGAATGAAGGGGTGAAGGAACAGTGTTGGTGATGATAAAGGAATAAAGGGGTGAAGGAACAGTGTTGGTGATGATAAAGGAATAAAGGGGTGAAGGAACAGTGTTGGTGGTGATAAAGGAATGAAGGGATGAAGGAACAGTGTTGGAGATGATAAAGGAATAAAGGGGTGAAGGAACAGTGTTGGTGATGATAAAGGAATGAAGGGATGAAGGAACAGTGTTGGTGATGATAAAGGAATGAAGGGATAAAGGAACAGTGTTGGAGATGATAAAGGAATAAAGGGGTGAAGGAACAGTGTTGGTGGTGATAAAGGAATGAAGGGGTGAAGGAACAGTGTTGGTGATGATAAAGGAATGAAGGGATGAAGTAACAGTGTTGGTGATGATAAAGGAATGAAGGGATGAAGGAAGTGTTGGTGATGATAAAGGAATGAAGGGATGAAGGAACAGTGTTAATGATGATAAAGGAATGAAGGGATGAAGGAACAGTGTTGGTGGTGATAAAGAAATAATGAAGGGATGAAGGAACAGTGTTGGTGATGATAAAAGAATGAAGGGATGAAGGAACAGTGTTGGTGATGATAAAGGAATGAAGGGATGAAGGAACAGTGTTGGTGATGATAAAGGAATGAAGGGATGATGGAACAGTGTTGGTGGTGATAAAGGAATGAAGGGATGAAGTAACAGTGTTGGTGATGATAAAGGAATGAAGGGATGAAGGAACAGTGTTGGTGATGATAAAGGAATGAAGGGATGAAGGAACAGTGTTGGTGATGATAAAGGAATGAAGGGATAAAGGAACAGTGTTGGAGATGATAAAGGAATAAAGGGGTGAAGGAACAGTGTTGGTGGTGATAAAGGAATGAAGGGATGAAGGAACAGTGTTGGTGATGATAAAGGAATGAAGGGATGAAGGAACAGTGTTGGTGATGATAAAGGAATGAAGGGATGAATGAACAGTGTTGGTGATGATAAAGGAATGAAGGGATGAAGGAACAGTGTTGGTGATGATAAAGGAATAATGAAGGGATGAAGGAACAGTGTTGGTAATGATAAAGGAATGAAGGGATGAAGGAACAGTGTTGATGATAAAGGAATGAAGGGATGAAGGAACAGTGTTGGTGATGATAAAGGAATAATGAAGGGATGAAGAAACAGTGTTGGTGATGATAAAGGAATGAAGGGATGAAGGAACAGTGTTAATGATGATAAAGGAATGAAGGGATGAAGGAACAGTGTTGGTGGTGATAAAGAAATAATGAAGGGATGAAGGAACAGTGTTGGTGATGATAAAGGAATGAAGGGATGAAGGAACAGTGTTGGTGATGATAAAAGAATGAAGGGATGAAGGAACAGTGTTGGTAATGATAAAGGAATGAAGGGATGAAGGAACAGTGTTGGTGATGATAAAGGAATGAAGGGATGAAGGAACAGTGTTGGTGATGATAAAAGAATGAAGGGATGAAGGAACAGTGTTGGTGATGATAAAAGAATGAAGGGATGAAGGAACAGTGTTGGTGATGATAAAGGAATGAAGGGATGAAGGAACAGTGTTAATGATGATAAAGGAATGAAGGGATGAAGGAACAGTGTTGGTGATGATAAAAGAATGAAGGGATGAAGGAACAGTGTTGGTGGTGATAAAGGAATGAAGGGATGAAGGAACAGTGTTGGTGATGATAAAGGAATGAAGGGATGAAGGAACAGTGTTGGTGATGATAAAAGAATGAAGGGATGAAGGAAAAGTGTTGGTGATGATAAAGGAATGAAGGGATGAAGGAACAGTGTTGGTGATGATAAAAGAATGAAGGGATGAAGGAACAGTGTTGGTGATGATAAAAGAATGAAGGGATGAAGGAACAGTGTTGGTGATGATAAAAGAATGAAGGGATGAAGGAACAGTGTTGGTGATGATAAAAGAATGAAGGGATGAAGGAACAGTGTTGGTGGTGATAAAGGAATGAAGGGATGAAGGAACAGTGTTGGTGTGATAAAGGAATGAAGGGATGAAGGAACAGTGTTGGTGGTGATAAAGGAATGAAGGGATGAAGGAACAGTGTTGGTGATGATAAAGGAATGAAGGGATGAAGGAACAGTGTTGGTGATGATAAAAGAATGAAGGGATGAAGGAACAGTGTTGGTAATGATAAAGGAATGAAGGGATGAAGGAACAGTGTTGGTGATGATAAAGGAATGAAGGGATGAAGGAACAGTGTTGGTGATGATAAAGGAATAATGAAGGGATGAAGGAACAGTGTTGGTGATGATAAAGGAATAATGAAGGGATGAAGGAACAGTGTTGGTGGTGATAAAGGACTGAAGGGATGAAGGAACAGTGTTGGTGATGATAAAGGAATGAAGGGATGAAGGAACAGTGTTGGTGATGATAAAGGAATAATGAAGGGATGAAGGAACAGTGTTGGTGATGATAAAGGAATAATGAAGGGATGAAGGAACAGTGTTGGTGATGATAATGGAATGAAGGGATGAAGGAACAGTGTTGGTGATGATAAAGGAATGAAGGGATGAAGGAACAGTGTTGGTGATGATAAAGGAATAATGAAGGGATGAAGGAACAGTGTTGGTGATGATAAAGGAATAATGAAGGGATGAAGGAACAGTGTTGGTGGTGATAAAGGACTGAAGGGATGAAGGAACAGTGTTGGTGATGATAAAGGAATGAAGGGATGAAGGAACAGTGTTGGTGATGATAAAGGAATAATGAAGGGATGAAGGAACAGTGTTGGTGATGATAAAGGAATAATGAAGGGATGAAGGAACAGTGTTGGTGATGATAATGGAATGAAGGGATGAAGGAACAGTGTTGGTGATGATAAAGGAATGAAGGGATGAAGGAACAGTGTTGGTGATGATAAAAGAATGAAGGGATGAAGGAACAGTGTTGGTGGTGATAAAGGAATGAAGGTTACCTTTGGGTTAAACTGGTCAACTTTATCTCGCTAAGTTACTCTGACCCTAAAACTGGTTTGAGTGGGCGGGGCCAGAGAGACATCAGCCTTGTGATTGGTCGGGGGACTGGTTATGAAAGCGTTTAGAGCCCAGCTTATATGGGAGGAGAGAAATATAGTGAAACAATGTTGGTCAGTTGGTGGAACCTTATTATTATTTACAAGGTCCTTGTTACTGCCAGGTATTTGAAGGTTCTGAAGAAGGATTGTGGCGGGTCTTCCGTCTCTGACCCGGCGTGTGTCCGGCTGGAACAGGCTGCCCTTTACGGCATTCGATTACGCACGTCTTGCTGGCGAACCGCGGCCGATGCAAATCCAATAAGGCAGAGCGAGTTATCATATTAGTATCAAAGCAAGTGTGGGCGTCATGGCCTTCAGGGTCAGACCTACGGACCCGCGCTCGGAGGACAACGGAGTCATCACAAACGTACAGAAGCTCCGTCAGGCTTCCGGCTAATGCGGCAGTAACAGGCGGAATCGGAGGAGCAGCACATCCGCCGTGGAATCTGATTACAGTTCTAGTCATTTGACCAATCAGCTCCTATTTTTAGCCCCTAAATTCAAACCACAGACCTGTTTGTGTACTGCTTTGAGCGTAAAGCTCCAAGAAATTCTTAAGAAGTTCAGAGATTAACTTCTCCACGCTGCCTATTTACCATGTTGGCACCATTTCCAACACTGAGCATCTTCCGAGGGGCGGGGCTTAGCAAAGACTGCACTGTGAAAAACCTATTAAACAAGATTTATCTCATTACAAGTAATAAGATAAGAAGACACTGTGCAAAACAGCAGATCTGATTAGAACAGATGTAGATAATCATACATACAATACAAAGTAACATGAATATGTTATTGTGAGAGAAGTAGATCAGATCTTGATCCAGTTTGAAGAACAAAGTTAGGTTCCAGATTTCTCCTGGACGCCCCAGACATTGTATGAATGTGTTCAGTTCCTTCAGCAGCAAATCTTGATTTAGCTTAATGAAGTACTGAGCAGTCAAAGCAGATATTAGATGAGAACTGATAATAATACTGGGTTGTTTAGGAGAAGCTTGGAAAGGGTTAAATAAACACACTGAAATATGGAAAAGCACTACTTACTCTATTAATACTGATTAATATTTAATAATAAAGTATTTACTGAGTAAATTAAAGCCTCCTGTCTGGATAAATAGTTTTTTGTAATATAATAATGTCCCCAAGGGACTCAAACTTGTTCTCAGTGCTGAATGTTATCCAAATACATGGCAGGACTCAGCACGTCGCGAATTCGCAATAATAATATACCTTAAATAAATATATATATATATATCTTTATGTGGCAGTATTCAGTTTCCCAGACCTAGATTAGCTGGAACACATCCCAGCTTTCAATGGGCAGAAGGCAGGCAACATCCTGGACAGGTCAACAGTCCACACATACAGCTAGGGGACACAGGCAGATGAACAAACTCCACACAGACACTTACAGACCATACAAACTCCACACAGACACTGGGAGACCATACACACTTCACACAGACACTGGGAGACCATACACACTTCACACAGACACTGGGAGACCATACACACTCCACACAGACACTGGGAGACCATACACACTCCACACAGACACTGGGAGACCATACACACTCCACACAGACATTGGGAGACCATACACACTCCACACAGACACTGGGAGACCATACACACTCCACACAGACACTGGCAGACCATACACACTCCACACAGACACTGGGAGACCATATAGACTTCACACAGACACTGGGAGACCATATAGACTCCACACAGACACTGGGAGACCATACACACTCCACACAGACACTGGCAGACCATACACACTCCACACAGACACTGGGAGACCATATAGACTCCACACAGACACTGGGAGACCATACAGACTCCACACAGACACTGGGAGACCATATAGACTCCACACAGACACTGAGAGACCATACACACTCCACACAGACACTGGGAGACCATACACACTCCACACAGACACTGGGAGACCATACACACTCCACACAGACACTGGGAGACCATACACACTCCACACAGACACTGGGAGACCATACACACTCCACACAGACACTGGGAGAACATACACACTCCACACAGACACTAGGAGACCATACACACTCCACACAGACACTGGGAGACCATACACACTCCACACAGACACTGGGAGACCAAACACACTCCACACAGACACTGGGAGACCATACAGACTCCACACAGACACTGGGAGACCATACACACTCCACACAGACACTGGGAGAACATACACACTCCACACAGACACTGGGAGACCATACACACTCAACACAGACACTGGGAGACCATACACACTCCACACAGACACTAGGAGACCATACACACTCCACACAGACACTGGCAGACCATACACACTCCACATAGACACTGGGACACAATACACACTCCACACAGACACTGGGAGACCATACACACTACACACAGACACTAGGAGACCATACACACTCCACACAGACACTGGGAGACCATACACACTCCACATAGACACTGGGACACAATACACACTCCACACAAACACTGGGAGAACATACACACTCCACACAGACACTGGGAGAACATACACACTCCACACAGACACTGGGAGAACATACACACTCCACACAGACACTGGGAGAACATACACACTCCACACAGACACTGGGAGAACATACACACTCCACACAAACACTGGGAGACCAAACAGACTCCACACAGACACTGGGAGACCATACACACTCCACATAAACAGGATCCTGATCACCCAGCTAGGGTATTGAACCCAGAACCAAGTGGTTTTGTTTGGACTGTTGTTGCTTTGTTGTCCTAAAATGACACTAAATGAAATATTACACAAACAAATTAACCTTATTTTTATACTTTCTGAACAGCTATTTCAAAATAAACCCACACAAAAAGCCCACAGGCCAGCCATTCACGTCTCTTTTTAGCTATAAATATTAATAAAACTGAAAAACAATATAGTTGGCGCTACACCAAGACTGACATACCAGTACAGCTGATGTATCACTTAGAACCAGTTCTAAAGTTCATCAACAGGGTCAGCTTTGACCACGTCCAACAAAACAGGGGGTGAAACTGACCCTGTTGTTGAACAGTACATGCCAGGGAATCAAACCCAGCCTCTTCTATCTCACTCTCTGTCTGTGAGTCAGTAGGCGTAAATACTGGTTGTCAGCTTGAAGCTCAAGTAAATATGAGGCAGGTTCTGGGAGATCAGCTACAATACACTTTCACAAACCTGCAGGATTCCCATCCAAACACAGCAGCCGGGAATGCAGACTGACTGGTGCATATAAGGACCAGGAACCTCACCCCAAACCCCCACCCCCCCCCACCCTCCGGAACCATAACCTCAGCATGAACGAGCACACTGGATGTAAATGAATTGAGCAGAAATGCAGAAATCCAGGAGAATCTGTGGAATCTGTGATCTACAGTCACTGGCTCAGCATGTTCCTCCTTGAGGTTTGGAGGCCGAGCTGCAGAGCTTTTGGGGTCTAATGAGAAGATGAGCTGAAAGATTAGCGTCTGTAAATCAAAGATATAATCAGGCCGAGTGACAGAGCAGGTCCATATATTTACGGCTCATGGCAAATTCCTGTTCAGCGAGTTTTGGTGGAAAGTCTTGTGAAGTTTTCAGTCAACAAGAACAACATTGTGACACGACTGTAACGGCTAATGCACGGTAGCCTTGCTTGGTAGAGAAGAAGATGCAGCAAACATTGCGCTTCATGTGAATGCTGCTTACTGAACACGTCAGCAGTGGAGCTCTAGCCAGGAAGCAAGGCAGGTCACCTTGAATCTCCACTGATGGTGGGCACCAAACCCCACAAGCAGCCCCACAGCCCAGCAATGAACAACACAAGCAGCACACAACTATACCATAATAATTCTAACTTATCTATACAATAAAGTCTCTGGCACTGCGAGTCCGGGGCTTTCCATGAGCTTCTCCACAACCCCAGTCACACATACACAACTCCACACAGACACTGGGAGACCATACACACTCCACACAGACACTGGGAGACCATACACACTCCACACAGACACTGGGAGACCATACACACTCCACACAGACACTGGGAGACCATACACACTCCACACAAACACTGGGAGACCATACACACTCCACACAGACACTGGGAGACCATACACACTCCACACATACACTGGGAGACCATACACACTCCACACAGACACTGGGAGACCATACACACTCCACACAGACACTGAGAGACCATACACACTCCACACAGACACTGGGAGACCATACACACTCCACACTGACACTGGGAGACCATACACACTCCACACAGACACTGGGAGACCATACACACTCTACACAGACACTGGGAGACCATACACACTCCACACAGACACTGGGAGACCATACACACTCCACACAGACACTGGGAGACCATACACACTCCACATAGACACTGGGAGACCATACACACTCCACACAGACACTGGGAGACCATACACACTCCACATAGACACTGAGAGACCATACACACTCCACACAGACACTGGGAGACCAGTAGAGGGACACTACGCTATGTAGATTAACTAAAGCTGGTATGACATCATCTCTCTAACACCTTGAGTATTCAATTACTGCTCAAACAGGCTACTGTTATTAGCTATTAAGCCAGCTTTAACCGCCCCCCAACCCACATTCATGCCCCCCCCCGCAACATCAGGTCTGCAGAAAAGCCCCGTAACCAGTAGATCCATGTGTCCTCGTCATTTGTGTACTTTAAAACTACTACTACACAACCTTACTGGTTCTACCTGTACCACCGCAGTACTGGTGGTTATAGTCTGGAACCTTGTTTGGTGAAAGAAAGCCGAATCACACAAATCCAGTACACTTGGCAGGTTCACAATGTGAGACTTTGGCCACGCTAAAGCTGCAGCAGTCGGAAATCACACTGCCGTCTATTAGTGCTCGTACAGCCCACAAGTTCTGGAACAAAACGGCTTCGGACCAACATTTCTGGCCTGTTGGCTGATTTGTAGACCACCGCTATCAGAGAGTTATGATTATGGGCTTTCTTTTGTTCGCATACCCCAAAAACTAAAACTAAAACAGATGATGAGTGACCAAAACAGGCCAATCACCAACAAATAATCAGCATAGAATGACATTTTTATAGAAAAATATGTATCTCCATTTTTGTCAATTTTCATTTTTGTGCGTTATTTAAACACGACAGCTGCCGTTTCATTTTATGATGAATGGACCAAAAGAAAATAACTCGTAAAACATTCTGGTTCCATTGAAATCATACTGCTTCAATCCATTTCTGAGACAACTCTGGTCTTCTTCAATGTGCTATAACACCACCTTCCCATTAGAACAACTCGCCCCTGATCCAATATCCAAGATGTTCGGGACATAGCCTAAAAGACGGACCCTCCTCACCCGTAACGTTAGCATTATCAACATTAGCACTGGTGGTGTTTTTGTATACAATGTGTTTTCCTAAAATTAGATTAAAAAAATAATATACCAGTATATATTATAGGGGTGTAAGAAAATATTGAAAATATCGAATATCAGGATATGTTTGGTGATACTGTATCGATTCTCAAACACACAGTATTGATAATAGCAATGCTATTGTAAACATTGATAAACCTATTCATACAGTGGTGTGTTTAATAGTAGATTTTAAAAATCTCAGTATATCAGTTTGCTTGCAGTATCGCAGTATATCGTGATATATTGAATCGTGACCACTGTATCACGATACGTATTGTATCACCAGGTTCTTACCAATACACAGCCCTACTTATATCACAGCATCACAATATATCAAACCGTAACCTATGTATTGTGACACATATCATATCACCAGATTCTTGTCCTAATCCTAGTCCGTACTTTGATAGTATTTTGATATCATTCATAAAATGTAGCGTCCTTTTTCTCTATTCCAACTCATCAGATGTCAGAAAAAATAAATATAGTGTATAATGAAAGTTTAAAAAGTACGGCAATACTGTAGTATAATATTGCCGTACCCAACTGCGCATACAGTATTATAGGAATACAATTTGGGCTATACAGGTGTGTTTCTTTATAACGACTAAAACAACCAAACAACAAACAGTCCACATCATCTGGATAAACCAAATCCCAAATACAGAGGACTTTATAGGAGAGGCCAAACCTCTCAAAAACCCTTAAACCGGAAGCATTTCTGTTGGTTTGTTCATCAAGAAACTTTCACACAATGTAAAAAAAGACAAATATATAAAGATACAGGGTTTTCTTGGGACTGTGAGAATATGCTGTTCTATTCAGCCGAATTAAAATAAGTAGGTCTGATAATAACAATAACACACACTGTCACCCACTTTCCATGTAAAACAACTGCTCACTGAATCCACCGTGTTCTATTAAGTGTACTCCAGTTTAACATTTAACACGTGCAAGTGTAGTTGTGTCAGTCGTCTGCTGCACCGCTCACAACAGAAAACAGTTTATATGTACCAGAACACCAACAACAGTCAGTGCTCAGAAGATCTAAAGATCAAAAGGACATTCCAGTTACTCATAAACATCTCAAACCTGGAGCTTAACAGATCTGGAGTGATAGAGCTCCATCCACTACCTGGAGTGATTCAGAACTGATCCAACATCAGTATCTCACATCATTAATACTCAATCAAATCCTCACAGTAATGTTCAACATCAGTACCTGACCTCACTAACACTCAATCAAATCCTCACAGCAATGTTCAACATCAGCACCTGACCTCACTAACACTCAGTCAGATCCTCACAGCAATGTTCAACATTAGTACCTGACCTCACTAACACTCAATCAGATCCTCACAGCAATGTTCAACATCAGTACCTGACCTCACTAACGCTCAATCAGATCCTCACAGCAATGTTCAACATCAGTACCTGACCTCACTAACACTCAATCAAATCCTCACAGCTATGTTCAACATCAGTACCTGACCTCACTAACACTCAATCAGATCCTCACAGCAATGTTCAACATCAGTACCTGACCTCACTAACGCTCAATCAGATCCTCACAGCAATGTTCAACATCAGTACCTGACCTCACTAACGCTCAATCAGATCCTCACAGCAATGTTCAACATCAGTACCTGACCTCACTAACACTCAATCAGATCCTCACAGCAATGTTCAACATCAGTACTGAACCTCATTATCGCTCAATCAGATCCTCACAGCAATGTTCCAACATCAGAACCTGACCTCACTAATACTCAGTCAGATCCTCACAGCAATGTTCAACATCAGTACCTGACCTCACTAACACTCAATCAAATCCTCACAGCAATGTTCAACATCAGTAACTGACCTTTCTAATACTCAATTAAATCCTCACAGCAATGTTCAACATCCGTACCTGACCTCACTAACACTCAATCACATCCTCACAGCAATGTTCAGCATCAGTAACTGACCTTTCTAATACTCAATTAAATCCTCACAGCAATGTTCAACATCAGTACCTGACCTCAATAACGCTCAATCAGATCCTCACAGCAATGTTCAGCATCAGTAACTGACCTTTCTAATACTCAATTAAATCCTCACAGCAATGTTCAACATCAGTACCTGACCTCACTAACACTCAATCACATCCTCACAGCAATGTTCAACATCAGTACCTGACCTCACTAACACTCAATCAGATCCTCACAGCAATGTTGAACATCAGTACCTGACCTCACTAACACTCAATCAAATCCTCACAGCAATGTTCCACATCTTTTGAACATTACATACTGGATGTAATATACAGCTCAGATTCCCTCAAACAGCCACGTGTAGCTCAGGCCAGGGACTATCTTGAAAAGGAACAGATGATTACTGTCTGAAAATTACAGCTATGTTCTTCTCTGTGAGTCTGAACTGAATTCAAGCAGACGTGAGAGCCATACGTCCAACCGCACTTCACAAATCAGTCGCTCGGTCCACGCTCACTTCTGAAATCAGCCAATCTGTGCATATTATAATATCCAGCTCTGCTCCAGCATTCAAGCCAAGCGCATTCCGAAGGAACGTCCAGCATCACAGATGGTTAGACAGGCCTAAAAATAAAGCTACTGGCCGGCTTGCTGGTTAGCTTATGTTGTGTGGTGGTACGTTTTTGGTTACTAAGCGTGAAAATGTACGTCTCAGTTAGATTCAGGCACCAAAAAGCACTTCTACAACAATTTACGATGACTTTGTACAGTATACGTCATGTACTGTTGTACCGTTAGCTTCACTGAACTTAAGCAGAACCCTGTAAACACAGTTACATTGAAATATAATTCCTCAGAAACTTGTGACAACCATTATATCTCCATGGAATTTTGCTATGTTGCCAACAAGTGGTCATAATTCTATAAACAACATTAATTACTAGTTGTGACAACGTTGTTCAGACAACATAAACCGCACCACCTTACTGTAAGAAAGAAAGTAGACAACATTGTGACAATGTTGTGTGTTTGCTGGGAAACTCTGTACATGTTACCTCTTAATTAACCATCAAATAGAAATTTAAAACTAAAACAGATTGTATTTATTTTTCACCAAAAATGTTAGTGAGTTGAATATTTGGTTTAGAAATCCTGCTGCTAAGCTAAAACCTGTTGAAACACAGAGCAAAGCATGAAATATTTCTAAACTACTAAAGTATTTCTTCTTCTAACTTCTAAATATTTCTACAGTTCTTTTGTCACATAATCATGAAAACACATACATTTATCAATACTTAGTACAGAAATATCAACTTTATATAAAGACTTTTTGCGCAAATATCACTGCTACACTGCTGCTAGCTTAGCTTAGCACTTTTTCAGTGTTATGTTAGTTTCAAGCTAATTCTGCTTTTCCACAAATCACTCCGACTGATTTTAATACTAGTTATGAACATGTACCGTCTATATTTAAATATTCTAACAGAACTTTAGGTGTATATATGACTAAACGTGTGTAAAATCTTGACACTAGCTTGTGTAGCGATGCAGCTAAACATGCTGTGGAGATTAAGGTGTTATTGTACTGAAAAACTTTGCTGGCTGACATGGAACCCAAACATAGAAAAGAAAATTAACTCTTTTACATTCCAAACCACTGAGAATCACAGTAACATTATTATAAACTAATTTTTTTTTTTGTTTTAAAGCAAACTACTTTTTGCTACACCAGACTAGCAAGTATTGTTAGCTTAGCTGAACTTTAAAAAAAAAAATACATTTAAAACAAAAAACTAAGAAGAAGGAGCTCATTAAGTTTCATTTTCATCATAAATGTTGGGTAGTTGGATGTATCAACTTTATAATAAGACTTTTTGTCGAAATAATACTGATACTTTGCTGTTAGCTTATCTTGCTACATCAAATTAGCAATAATTGTTAGCTTTTAATAGGAACTTAAAACTAAAACAAGGAGCTTAATCAAGATTATTTTTCACCCAAACAAAAAAAAAAAGAAAACTCATTTACATTCGGAAGCGCTGAGAATCGCAGTAATATTACTATTTTCTCTACACCACACTCGCCTGGGTTGTTAAACAAGGCTGCATTTTGGGAGGCGCTAACACTTTTAAGCTTTCTTTGTGGCCCATTTGTAAAAATAAAAATGCACCTCAAAGCAAAAGCCATCCTATTAAGCGAGTCCCAAAATGTGTACCCTCAAATAAGTAGCCCACCAGAAACGTATGTTTTCCCGAAATGATATAATAGCTAATTTCCGTCCCAGTGTTGTGGTGATTTGTCTGTGTTGTGCAGGTTTATGGAAGCCAGCTCGGCCTTTTTTAGCCCAGATTTCTGGTATAATTATATAACCAACAGAGAGAAAAGTAGCCTTTTCAGTACGAGCAACCACCGTGCCGCAAAAACTCCACCAACTGACCACAGCTTTACATAAACTCTGAGGAAAGGATTCCACTGGAACTGCTCCTAACATCTGACACATCTCCTCACAGGCCACATGTCCTCCACAGTGGCCAACTTGGGTCATTACTGAGGAAAATGCAAACGTGACCACACTTAGGGCCAAGCTGCAGCCTGTCTGGCCCAAAACACACAACCACGGGTCACCAAACGGACCAGGACTGGGCAACATTTGGTTTATTAACCTGTGATTTGACCACAAGCACTATGATTATGATACAATTAGTTCATACTGTCTAATTAACTTTATTAATGCTAACTTAAATGTCATCTGATACCATGATGTGATGATACATTCAGATAAAAAAAATTATATTAAATTAGATATAAGATATTCAAATCCAGCTCCACTGCAGATGCAGCCTGAAGCAGGTTTAATTATGGAAGTGCTGCTTAGTCATTCATTCATTCACTCACTCACTCATCCCGGTCCATCTGACTAATGAGCAACCAGCAGATTGAACCTGAACCTGAATCCTGGGTTGTTTGCAAACGACGTCACCTCACTCTGTTGCTGGGGTGTGAACTGCAGCTGGAGGGCCAAAAGTGATTTTCCACATAGGGGGCGCTATCACGCACTTAAAACATGACTACAGTCGTTAAAATCAGTTTGACCCAGAAACCATGAGCAGTTTCTTGTAGCTGTAGTTTTAAATCTCTCACCAGTGACCAGTCACATCACCCACAGACCAACTGTTCACTCTGCAATACTCACTCCTACCGAGCACACGAGGGTGAAGCACCTCCATTTAAGGTGGAAACTGGAGAACTGGTGAAGGAGAAGCTGAGCTGATGGTGCTGGTGGTCAGTAGGAGTGAGTATTGTAGTGTGTGAGGGTGATCTGGGGGTGAACACTGGTGGTCAGTAGTAGTGAGTATTGTAGTGTGTAAGGGTGATTTGGGGGTGAACACTGGTGGTCAGTAGGGGTGAGTATTGTAGTGTGTAAGGGTGATCTGGGGGTGAACACTGGTGGTCAGTAGGAGTGAGTATTGTAGTGTGTAAGGGTGATCTACGGGTGAACACTGGTGTTAGATGTAAAAGCGTACGTTACGGTAAGTAAACAGTGTAACGTTAATGATGAGAGGGGCGGAGTTGAGTTTGTGGTGCTGGTTGATCCACAGGGCAGTAAAAGAAAACCAAACCACAGACGTTGTGGAGCTCCTCGGTATCGAGATCCACCAACACACCAGTTGTAGCTCAACACTTTAGTATGTGGTGGTTTGTTTTCTTGGTGGTTCTTAATCTGCTGCTCGATAGCAGCTCATCTTTCAGTTCAGCTCAAACCTCTCTTCATCACATCAGCACCACCTCCAACATCTACTGTAACATCTCACCTCCATCTCCTCCACTCTGTTCCTCACCTCCATCTACTCCACTCTGTTCCTCAACTCCATCTCCTCCACTCTGTTCCTCAACTCCATCTCCTCCACTCTGTTCCTCACCTCCATCTCCTCCACTCTGTTCTTCACCTCCATCTCCTCCACTCTGTTCCTCACCTCCATCTCCTCCACACCTTCATCTCCTCCACTCTGTTCCTCACCTCCATCTCCTCCACTCTGTTCCTCACCTCCATCTCCTCCACTCTGTTACCACTCAGTTACTTCACCTGCTTTAGCTAACATTAGCTTAACTTGCTAAGTTCGGTGGTTATGCTAAGCTAACGTAGTTGAGTTATGAAGATTTATAGAGTCGTATGAGAGCGAGTTCCTCTTTAATCATATCTACTACAATTACTGTACCTCTATATCTGAGTGTAGCTGGTTGCTAGGCTGGTTGCTAGGCTGTTGTCATGAATAATGTTGGTTGTTTATCTAGATACTGTTTACACTCAGGATGAGCTGCTGTTGTGGGTGTGGTATCAGGACTAAGTGATGTGGTGGTCTATTTCTACATTACAGCTCTTTCAAATTCAAAGATTTATTTTGTTTGTATTGTATTTGTAATATTTGTAATATAATATTGTAATAATTTGTATTTGTTGTTCACCAGTGACCAGAGTTTTTCAATCAATTTAATTAAAATTGTCTATTTTAAAGCAAATTAAGCAGCGAATTTGGTTTTAAGTCATGTTTATATATTTTCAGTATCTAAAACAATGAGAAATCACTAGGAGGGGTCCATAAGTGGTGCTTAGCCTTAAAGACACAGGAGCTCCAACAGAGCGTTTCAGAAAGAGAGTGAATACGGATGCAGTATAAGGAAAAATCTGTGTTTTGGGAAAATCAGAGCTTGTTTTGGTTCCCAAACATCCAATCATCAACTAAAAATCAGCAAAATAGGTCCTCTTTAAAAATGTATCGCGGTTATATATAGCGCTGACATCTCTCAGAGCCATTAGAATCCGCCGTAGACATCGCCTACAGCATCCTCCGCCACAGCATTCCACATTCCGTCCATTAAAAATGCAGAGCCCGCAGCCGGAGCGGCCACTTACCTTAGAGATTAACTTCTGTCCTCTTTCCCTCCTAACAGGCCCGCTTTGTCCGGCTGTAGGATGAGGTTTGAGGGAGGCTGCATGCGCGAGAGGGCTTATTTGGGGCGTTGCAACACTGACGGACAGCAGAACGAGAGCAGCAGATGAGAATATATGAGCTTTACCTGCGTTCTATCTTGGGCTTCTCTTTGATAATGCAGTTATTACACCTACAATTACATTTTAATTATAATATCATTGATGTTACTGCGTGCTCACGTGTGCAGATCTGGAAATACGGGCTCGTTTTAAATGAAGCTGCTCGGCAGGCGTGTTACCAGCGTGTGTTAGAAACACTAACAGGCCTCAACGGCTCGGGAAAATAACTTAATTGCAATTTCAGGGATTTCTTTAAGCCATGACAACCACAACACTCATCTTATCTGGCTTGTGTGCCAGACTTCTAGCAACTTGTGGTTGTGATGTCACAACCTACAGAGGTTCTATTGCCTCTGACTGGTGTAACCCATGTACAGGCACTACACAAGCTCTGTTTTGTGATGTTAAATTTTCCTTTTTAAAACATAAGACAAGGTTTTTAATAATGTAGGCTATAATTTATAAAGACGTTGAAGCTCAGCGGATAATCTTTTGGCCCAAAATACTAATATATCATCCAACAAATTTAAATAAATAAAATTTAAATATACACTCTCGTCTTCTCTTTTGAACTCTGCTGCTGATTACTTCCATAAAACGAGCCTAAATCTATATGGCAACTTGCACAACCAACAGCCTGCATAGAGAAATTCCACCCATTTTTCAAAATTGGATTCAAAGTGATTTGAAACACTCAGTTCTACAGAAACTTGCTCACAGTTCACAGTGGTGGTGATAGTAACCAGACGTCCAACACTAAGAGCTCCCTCACAAATCAAAAAATGTAAAGTTATTACATTAAATGGAAGTGAATGCAGCCTTAAACACTCACTGATGACCGTTTTAAGAAATGCTTTTAGTGAAAACATATATTGCCGTGTGTGTTTTTGACATCAAGACGCTCGGTTCTCTTTACCACCAGTCAGGAAATGTGTCTACAGCGTGCTAAACCACATCAAAGCCCTCTGGGGGCCTTTGTACGCACGTTACTCATTCTCTTATGCAGAGAAAACTATATGGTGAACTTGTCCTTTAACTACCTGCAACTCGCTCGGCTTGGCGCGCTTCTCGGTCTGTGCGGCTGCAGCTGCCAGCTGACTGACCCGCAGCAGGTCCTGCCCTTTCCTGCGCTGCTCTCACACGGCGCACGTTGCGAAATTATCTTATAATTTATCTACGGCGGCACGAGAGGGACATCCGCGTGTTTATTCACTTATTTATTTATTTATTTGTTTATTTATTGAACTCTCTTAACGCGGCGCGAGCGGACAAGCTCAAGTTTCACTTCTGTCACGCGCATGTCAGCCTCAATTTAGCTGCACTACATTTGTGATTGAACACCATCAGCTCGAGGGACACATCTGGACAGTCCATCCAGCTCAAGCAAACACTAAACTTCTATTATTAATTATTATTATTATTATTATTATTATTATTATTATTATTATTATTATTAATTTATTATCTATTGTCATTTCGCAAGACTCACATGTACAAGCTAAGGGGGACCAAAAAACAAAAAAAGAGTCCCTTTGTGCTAAACAGTGCTGCTGTGAAAGATATGGTAAGTAAATAAGTTAATTAATTAGTTAATTAATTAACTAACCTGCACAATTTATATCTAAAGAATCAAGTAAAAGTCTTTTTGCACTGAAGGTGGTTGCTGGTAACTAAATAATAAAATAAATAAATATATGTATAAATGCATAAGAAAATAAACACTGACCATACAGAAATAAATAAATAAATATATAAAATGAATGCGTATGTTTATCTAGGCTAAGGGGAAAAACCTAAAAATAAAAGTCCTGTGCACTGAAGAGCGTTGATGTAAACGTTGTGGTGAATAAATAAATAAATATAATGTACAAATAAATAAAAAAATAAATACAAATTGTTTATCTAGGTTAAGGAAATAAATTAAAATAAAAGTCCTTTGCACTGAAGAGTGTAAAATAATGAGTAAATAATGAGCCTGATCATATTTTTTAATCTACTTTAAAAGTCTTTTGCACTAAAGAGTGATTCTGGTACATTAACAAAAATAAATACATAAATAAAAATAAACTGTTTTACAAACAATAAAGCCTTGTTGCACTGAAGCTGTGAAAGTTGTGGTAAATAAATAAATAAACAAGCATACAAATAAATTGCATCCTCTCATATTTTTATAGAGTCTGAGGAGAAAATATAAAATACAATTCATGTTGCATTGCTGCTGTAAAAGTTGTGGTATGTAAATAAATAAATAAAATAAATAAATAAATAGTCAGCTTTTTTGTATCTAGGCTAAGGGGAAAAAACTAAAATAAAAGTCCTTTGCATGGAAAAAACAATTCAATAAACAAATACAAAGTAATAAATAGCCTGTTCATAGCTTTCTAAGCTGAGGGTTAAAATCCAAAATAAAAGTCCTTTTCTACTGCACCGTGTTGTTGTAAAAGTTAAAAATAAATAAATAAATAAATAAATGAGACAGTCCGCGCACACTTTTTTTCTAGGCTAAGTTTTTAAAAAAAGAAAATAAAAGTCCTACAGCAGAGAACGTTGAAGTGAAAGTTGTTGTGAGAGGAAAAATAAATAAATAAGTAAATAAATAAGTCGTTGTGCAGCAAGACAACAAGTAAATCTCGCCCCTTTCACTTCTTTAACTAATGTTAGCCACACCACGAGGCTCCTCGTTCGAATTTGTCCGTTCCACCTTAAATGGTGCAGCAGTTACATTCGGGCGCCTCAGGCGCCCGAATGTAACTGCTGCACCATTTAAGGTGGAACGGACGAATTCGAATCCGCTTCGTAGAGAACTTGAGAAGAAGCGAGGTACATGGGGGGCAACTTAAACGCCCCCCAAGCGCGAACCACACGTCGTTATTACCGTTTAATGACTAATATCTGCGATTTGAAACGCTTAAGTGACACCGCCAGTGCCAAACATGCAACCACATCCGCTGCGAAAAACAGACCTCAGCGCTCTGCAGCCGAGAACTAAACAAACACGGCTAACGAGGCTACCGGAGCCGAACAATCCAGCGTTTTTCTACTTCGACAGCCTTTAACATGGGCTCTCACCTCGAATATGTATGCCCCCCTCCTCCTGCGAACGGGCTCGAAGTATTCCTGGCGGAGCTGTGTGAACGTAGACCCCGCTTAGAGTCCGAGCTACCTGCTAGCACGCAGCCGGAGCCGGAGCTGGAGCCGGAGCTGTGCGGTCGAGTGGCCTGGAATGACCCCGCTGCGCGACACGCTCTGCCCGGCTCAACTTCAACATGGACCCGGGAGTGGAAGAAGGGGAAGGAGGAGAAGAAGAAGAAGAAAAGCGCCGAGAACTGCAGCGCTCGGATTTGATCGCTGTGGGGAATCAGAGAGCTGTCGACTCCCCGTGTCAGGGATCAGATTCTTATCTTCGCTGTTAGTCTGTGTGGAGGCTCAATGACAGCCCACAAACAGCTCCGTTCACTAGTATTAGTATATATATATATACACACTCATATATATACACTTTAAAGGGGAACTCCACCAAAATTTCAAACTTTCTGCATAATTCAGCCACCGTGACGTAGACATGGTCGTCCGGAGATTTTTGTGAAACGGTGCTGTGTAAGCCACACTTCGCCAACTACTTTATTTCTTTATAATGGTGGTGAAGGGAACCAGGCGGAGCCCCAATGGCGATTAATCTTGTATTTACCTTTAAATAAAATCTCACTAACCAACATTGTCCTCCCTTATATCAACAGGGTCCTAGTGCTGGGTCATGCTTTCATAATCATTTCCCTAACCAATCACAAGGCTTAAATTTCTCTGGCCCCGCCCACGCAAACCAGTTTCACAGTAACTTGGTGAGATAAACATAAGCAGTATAACATAAAAGTAACTGTGTAACTGTTCCTTCATCCTTTCATTCCTTTATCATCACCAACACTGTTCCTTCATCCCTTCATTCCTTTATCATCACCAACACTGTTCCTTCATCCCTTCATTCCTTTATCATCACCAACACTGTTCCTTCATCCCTTCATTATTCATTTATCATCACCAACACTGCTACTTCATCCCTTCATCATTCCTTTATCATCACCAACACTGTTCCTTCATCCCTTCATTATTCCTTTATCATCATTAACACTGTTCCTTCATTCTTTCATTCCTTTATCATTACCAACACTGTTCCTTCATCCTTTCATTCCTTTATCATCACCAACACTGCTACTTCATCCCTTCATTATTCCTTTATCACCAACACTGTTCCTTCATCCCTTCATTCCTTTATCATCACCAACACTGTTCCTTCATCCCTTCATTATTCCTTTATCATCATTAACACTGTTCCTTCATCCTTTCATTCCTTTATCATCACCAACACTGTTCCTTAACCCTTCATTCCTTTATCATCTCTAACACTGTTCCTTCATCCCTTCATTATTCCTTTATTCTAACCAACACTGTTCCTTCATTATTCCTTTATCATCACCAACACTGCTACTTCATCCCTTCATTATTCCTTTATCATCACCAACACTGTTACTTCATCCCTTCATTCCTTTATCATCACCAATACTGTTCCTTCATCCCTTCATTATTCCGTTATCATCACCAGCACTGTTCCTTCATCACTTCATTCCTTTATCATCACCAACACTGTTGCTCCATCCCTTCATTCCTTTTTCATCACCAACACTGTCCCTTCATTCCTCCATTTCTTTATCATTACCAACACTGTTCCTTCATCCCTTCATTATTCCTTTATCATCACCAACACTGTTCCTTCATCCCTTCATTATTCCTTTATCATCACCAACACTGTTCCTTCATCCCTTCATTATTCCTTTATCATCACCAACACTGTTCCTTCATCCCTTCATTATTCCTTTATCATCATTAACACTGTTCCTTCATTCTTTCATTCCTTTATCATTACCAACACTGTTCCTTCATCCTTTCATTCCTTTATCATCACCAACACTGCTACTTCATCCCTTCATTATTCCTTTATCACCAACACTGTTCCTTCATCCCTTCATTCCTTTATCATCACCAACACTGTTCCTTCATCCCTTCATTATTCCTTTATCATCATTAACACTGTTCCTTCATCCTTTCATTATTCCTTTATCATCACCAACACTGTTCCTTAACCCTTCATTCCTTTATCATCTCTAACACTGTTACTTCATCCCTTCATCATTCCTTTATCATCACCAACACTGTTCCTTCATCCCTTCATTATTCCTTTATCATCATTAACACTGTTCCTTCATCCTTTCATTCCTTTATCATTACCAACACTGTTCCTTCATCCTTTCATTCCTTTATCATCACCAACACTGTTCCTTCATCCCTTCATTATTCCTTTATCATCATTAACACTGTTCCTTCATCCTTTCATCCTTTATCATCACCAACACTGTTCCTTCATCCCTTCATCCTTTATCATCTCTAACACTGTTCCTTCATCCCTTCATTATTCCTTTATTCTAACCAACACTGTTCCTTCATCCCTTCATTATTCCTTTATCATCACCAACACTGCTACTTCATCCCTTCATTATTCCTTTATCATCACCAACACTGTTACTTCATCCCTTCATTCCTTTATCATCACCAACACTGTTCCTTCATCCCTTCATTATTCCGTTATCATCACCAGCACTGTTCCTTCATCACTTCATTCCTTTATCATCACCAACACTGTTGCTCCATCCCTTCATTCCTTTTTCACCACCAACACTGTCCCTTCATTCCTCCATTTCTTTATCATTACCAACACTGTTCCTTCATCCCTTCATTATTCCTTTATCATCACCAACACTGTTCCTTCATCCCTTCATTATTCCTTTATCATCACCAACACTGTTCCTTCATCCCTTCATTATTCCTTTATCATCACCAACACTGTTCCTTCATCCCTTCATTATTCCTTTATCATCACCAACACTGTTCCTTCATCCCTTCATTATTCCTTTATCATCTCTAACACTGTTCCTTCATCCCTTCATTATTCCTTTATCATCACCAACACTGTTCCTTTATTCCTTTATCATCACCAACACTGTTCCTTTATTCCTTTATCATCACCAACACTGTTCCTTCATCCCTTCATTGCCCTTATTTTGTTCGTATCCTGAGAAGAAGTAGTATATTGGAAAATGTTGTTATCTCCTTTATCATTACCAACATTGTTCCTTCATCCCTTCATTATTCCTTTATTCTAACCAACATTGTTCCTTCATCCCTTCATTATTCCTTTATTCTAACCAACACTGTTCCTTCATCCCTTCATTGCCCTTATTTTGTTTGTATCCTGAGAAGAACCAGTTTATTGGAGAAGGTTGTTATCTCTGGAGCAGTTGAAGCTGAAAGAGGACGAATACAAACAGCAGCAGGATGGACTGATATAAACAGAGGAATCATGAACTGCCATTCAGAAGCCGGAAGACTCAAATAGTAGCCCAGATATTCTGGACAAACACTGTCCATAAAGTCACCAGGACTCGGCACTTAATAATAATAACCTAATGATAATAACACTGTTGCTCGTTATGGGCGGCTGGATACAATCAGAGAAATCATGAACCAGCCAATCAGAAGCCGGTAGGCTCAAACTAAAATTTCATACACATCACATGAATCAGAAGAACCATTTCACCATGTACCTGGTTCTATATACGCTCTTAAAATAGTTCTTTAAAGGTTCTTCAGTAAGGGGAATCGTTTTGTATATGTGAGTGTTTCACTGCCCCCTAGTGTGTGTGTGTGTATATGTGAGTGTTTCACTGCCCCCTAGTGTTTGTGTTTCACTGCCCCCTAGTGTGTGTGTGTATATGTGGGTGTTTCACTGCCCCCTAGTGTTTGTGTTTCACTGCCCCCTAGTGTGTGTGTGTGTATGTGAGTGTTTTACTGCCCCCTAGTGTGTGTGTGTGTGGGTGTTTCACTGCCCCAAAGTGTGTCTGTTCACTAGTGTGGGTGTATTTGAGTGTTTCACTGCCCCCTAGTGTGTGTATTCACTAGTTTGTGTGTATATGTGGGTGTTTCACTGCCCCCTACTGTGTGTGTGTATGTGAGTGTTTTACTGCCCCCTAGTGTGTGTGTGTGTGTGTGTGTGTGTATGTGGGTGTTTCACTGCCCCAAAGTGTGTCTGTTCACTAGTGTGGGTGTATTTGAGTGTTTCACTGCCCCCTAGTGTGTCTGTTCACTAGTGTGTGTGTTCACTAGTGTGTGTATATGTGAGTGTTTCACTGCCCCCTAGTGTGTGTGTGTTCACTAGTGTTTGTGTGTATATGTGAGTGTTTCACTGCCCCCTAGTGTGTGTGTGTTCACTAGTTTATGTGTGTATGTGGGTGTTTCACTGCCCCTAGTGTGTGTGTTTACTAGTGTGTGTGTGTGTGTATATGTGTGTGTTTCACTGCCCCCTAGTGTGTGTGTTCACTAGTGTGTGTGTTCACTAGTGTTTGTGTGTATATGTGAGTGTTTCACTGCCCCCTAGTGTGTTTGTGTTCACTAGTTTATGTGTGTATGTGGGTGTTTCACTGCCCCTAGTGTGTGTGTTCACTAGTGTGTGTGTGTATATGTGAGTGTTTCACTGCCCCCTAGTGTGTGTGTTCACTAGTGTGTGTGTATGTGAGTGTTTCACTGCCCCCTAGTGTGTGTGTTCACTAGTGTGTGTGTATATGTGAGTGTTTCACTGCCCCCTAGTGTGTGTGTTCACTAGTGTGTATGTGAGTGTTTTACTGCACTGGTGGGTTAGTCTCTGTAGCTGTAGGATCTGTACCTCTGGTGTAGGTTAAACCGGCTGGTGTGCGCTGCTGTGGAGTGTTGTGATTGGACGGTGAGAGGAGAAGGAAAGTGGAAGTGACAATGAGCACGATTGTGTCTGTCGTGTACCATAAAGCTCGCGCGCCGCGCCGGCTTATTAAACCCTTCCGTCGCTCAAAATTCACGAGTGACAAATTGGAGGCGCGTCAGCGTCAAGGCCCCGACTTCACCTCTCAGTCACTCGCCGAGCCCCGGAGACGGAATGGAAATGAAAAGAGACGTATCTGTTTGACACTCGCCTGCAGGTATAATCAAATAATCATATTCAGCCGCGGCTGAAACACGCAGAGCACAGCGACTCAGAACGAGACCTCCGTTCATCTCTTCATCTCCACTCAGCACAGCTTTATTCACGCAGCCGTGCAGATCAGCAGATACCAGCCCAGACCAGCTTTCCACAAAATCCAGTCCAGCCTTTTAATGAGCAGGACTGAGAGAGAGGGAGCAGCAGGAGGAGCTCCGTACAGCACAGCATGAGGAGGAACCACTGAGAGGACCCTCAGAAGAGGAACCCTACTTCTGTTCCCTACTTGAGTCACACAAAGGGTCCAAATCATGGAGAGCATAATTTTTGTTGCCTTTTTCAAATAAGAGAGTGTATCTAGTATGTAGTATGTAGTATGTAGTATGGAGTATGTAGTATATAGTATATAGTATGCAGTATTTAGTATGCAGTAGATAGTATGTAGTATGCAGTTTGTAGTATGTAGTGTGCAGTATGTAGTATGCAGTATGCAGTATGTAGTATGCAGTATGTAGTATATAGTATGTAGTATGTAGTATATAGTATGTAGTATGCAGTATGCAGTATGTAGTACGCAGTATGCAGTATATAGTATGTAGTATGCAGTATGTAGTATGCAGTATGTAGTATATAGTATACAGTATGTAGTAGGCAGTATGCAGTATATAGTATATAGTATGTAGTATGCAGTATGTAGTATGTAGTATGTAGTATGTAGTATGTAGTGTGCAGTATATAGTATGTAGTATGTAGTATATAGTATGTAGTATACAGTATGTAGTATGTAGTACGCAGTATGCAGTATATAGTATGTAGTATGCAGTATGTAGTGTGTAAACACAGCATTTACAAAATCATACAGTCTATACTGATATATATCTATACTGATGATCAATGAAACTTGTTTCCCACAGTATTACCCTCTTTATAGGACATTTGCCCCATCCTACCTTGGACCCCTCCTACCGTGGATCCGTCCTTCTGAAGCCCCATCCTACTGGGAACCTGTCCTACCGAGGACCCATTCTACCAAGGACTAGTTTCAACGAGGACCCATCCTACTGAGGATCCATCCTACCAAAAAGACCTGTCCTACCTAGGACTCCCCCTACTGAGAACCTGTCCTACCTAGGAGCTGTCCTACTGAGAACCCGTCCTACCTAGGAGCTGTCCTACTGAGAACCCGTCCTACTAAGGACCTGTTCTACCTAGAACCCACCCTACCAAGGACCCTTCCCACCGTAGACCCATCCTACCGAGGACCCGTCCTACCAAGGAACTGTCCTACTACGGACCCGTTCTACCAAGGACTCATCCTACCCAGGACCCCTCCTACCTAGGACTCCTCTTACTGAGGACCTATTCTACCGAGGACCCTTCCCACCGAGAACCCTTCCTACCGAGGACCCTTCCCACTGAGGACCCATCCTACTGAGGACCCGTCCTACCGAGGACTCATCCTACCTAAGACCCCTTCTACCGAGGATTCATCCTACCTAGGACCCCTTCTACCAAGGACCCTTCCTACCGAGGACACCTCCTGCTTAGGACTAATCCTACTGAGGACCTGTCCTACCGAGGACCCATTCCACAGAGGACTTCTCCTACTTAGGACCCGTTCTACCGAGGACCCCTCTTACCGTGGACCCATCCTACCATCCTACCCTGTCCTACCGTGGACCCATCCTACCCTGTCCTACTGAGGACCAGTCCTACAGAGAAGCTGTCCTACCGAGGACCCCTCCTACAGAGGCCCTCGACTTTAGAACTTTAGAGTGCAGATACACAACAATGGAAAACAGTGCAGAACTTATATAAAGGACCAGCCTGGCGTTTGACTGTTGGCCCTTCTCTTTGCTGGTCTTCTCTCACAGTCCAGTTAACTTACTCTTCCTTCCTTTCTTACTTTCATTATTCTATTCTTTTACATCATCATCAACTACTTAGTCTCATATCAGTTCTAGTTCTTACTGTTTCTCTCAGTTCTCTTTCTGAAATTAAAGGTCACATACATTTAGAATCTAACACAGGACAGTGATGGGTGGTCCGAGGGTGGATCAGCAGTGGTATCAAGCCAGCAGGCTGGTGTACGCTCACTATCTGGGTTCGACAGGCTTTTGTTCTGGTGCCCACAACTTTGAAACGCAATGCCTCAGAACGTTGTGACAAAGTTATATGACACCATTGTATGTAGGAACGTTGCCTCTGGCGAGCAGGAAGCTGATCATTTACTTTCTTTTCCTTTATTTCCCTGCAGACTGAAATTTGTGCTGAGTCTATTTTGTACAGTCAGTTTCACAACAGCTCTCGTGTTTTTGTGGTATTCACACCAAACGGCAACACTAGCACCTGCCAACGGTGACATCACATAGATACAGCTTAGTCCTGCATATTCAGGCCAATCAGAATGGAGCTTATTTACATATTAATCTTAAAGGCACATAATCAGTCGGCCAGTTAAACTGGAAAGCTGTTATGCTCTTGCATTTAATTGTATTTTCATATAATATTTAAAAATGACTCTAATTACGTTCATTTTTATGTTTCTACATCCTTTGAACTCTACAGCTGCTGTCTACACTGTGTAAAAGTTTCATGGTTGATAAACCAATAGAAATGCTCCAAAATCACTTGGAAAAAATTCTGGTTCCATTGACTTACATTAAAATTAAAGACAGTTTTTGGCCTCTCCTGTAAAGTAGGGATATTTGAAGATAGTTGTTTTTCTTTTGACAGCAAGGATATATATATCGACAAGGGCGGGGTACACCATGAACACGACACCAGTCCATCACACACTCACATCTACGAGCAGTTTAGAGTGAGGATCCTAACATGCATGTGTTTGGACTTTGGGAGGAAACCGGAGAACCCGGAGGAACCCACTCAAACACAGAGAGAACATACACACTCCACACAGAACCACCCAGACCGGGAATCCAACCCAGATCATCTTACTGTGAGGAGACAGTGCTGACCACTACACCACCATACTGACCACTACACCACCATACTGACCACTACACCACCATACTGACCACTACACCACCATACTAACCAATACACCACCATACTAACCACTACACCACCATACTGACCACTACACCACCATACTAACCACTACACCACCATACTAACCACTACACCGCCATACTGACCACTACACCACCATACTGACCACTACACCACCATACTAACCACTACACCACCATACTAACCACTACACCACCGTACTAACCACTACACCACCATACTGACCACTACACCACCGTACTGACCACTACACCACCATACTAACCACTACACCACCATACTAACCACTACACCACCGTACTAACCACTACACCACCATACTAACCACTACACCACCATACTAACCACTACACCACCGTACTAACCACTACACCACCATACTAACCACTACACCACCGTACTGACCACTACACCACCGTACTGACCACTACACCACTACACCACCGTACTGACCACTACACCACCGTACTAACCACTACACCACCGTACTAACCACTACATCACCATACTAACCACTACACCACCGTACTAACCACTACACTACCATACTAACCACTACACCACCGTACTGACCACTACACCACCATACTAACCACTACACCACCGTACTAACCACTACATCACCATACTAACCACTACACCACCGTACTAACCACTACACCACCATACTAACCACTACACCACCGTACTAACCACTACACCACCATACTGACCACTACACCACCGTACTGACCACTACACCACCATACTAACCACTACACCACCATACTAACCACTACACCACCGTACTAACCACTACACCACCATACTAACCACTACACCACCATACTAACCACTACACCACCGTACTAACCACTACACCACCATACTAACCACTACACCACCGTACTAACCACTACACCACCGTACTGACCACTACACCACTACACCACCGTACTGACCACTACACCACCGTACTAACCACTACACCACCGTACTAACCACTACATCACCATACTAACCACTACACCACCGTACTAACCACTACACCACCGTACTAACCACTACACCACCATACTAACCACTACACCACCATACTAACCATTACACCACCATACTAACCACTACACCACCATACTGACCACTACATCACCATACTAACCACTATACCACCATACTAACCACTACACCACCGTACTAACCACTACACCACCATACTAACCACTACACCACCGTACTAACCACTACACCATCATACTGACCACTACACCACCGTACTGACCACTACACCACCGTACTAACCACTACACCACCGTACTAACCACTACACCACCGTACTAACCACTACACCACCGTACTAACCACTACACCACCATACTAACCATTACACCACCATACTAACCACTACACCACCATACTAACCACTACACCACCATACTGACCACTACATCACCATACTAACCACTATACCACCATACTAACCACTACACCACCGTACTAACCACTACACCACCATACTAACCACTACACCACCGTACTAACCACTACACCATCATACTGACCACTACACCACCGTACTGACCACTACACCACTGTGCTGCCTAGTTATATATATATATATATATATATATATATTACATAAACTACATGTATTGCTTTTACACCGTAATTTCCATATGAGTCCTTTAAGTGGTGGATCAATCCAGTACGTATATGTAACCAGATCATCAAGCTGCAGCTACGGTCTCTGAAGTTCCCAGCAGATGTTTTTTGGCTGCACCTCCATCCAGCGCGTCCAAGTGTGCCACAGTGCGTTCTCTCTGGATTAAATCAATGCTGGCCTGATAGCTGAGGAGAGAGAAGCTCCTCCCTCGCCTGGACTTTGTCAAGAGATTACGGTCAGATTGTTGCAATAAGAAAACGGGCAGCCAACAGTGACACCACACAGAGCTGCACGGACACTCAGTGACCACGTTATCACACATTAACATGCCGCCACGGTGCTGTGGTCCTTTTCAGTTGGTGGACGTGGGTTTGGTGAGCTGATAAATTAAACAACAACAGCTGGGCCACACTCTGGGAGGTGCTCTGACCACTGTACATGTTATCTACACTCACTGTCCACTGTATCAGCTCCACTGACCATACAGGACCTCCACTCACTGTCCACTGTATCAGCTCCACTGACCATACAGGACCTCCACTCACTGTCCACTGTATCAGCTCCACTGACCATACAGGACCTACACTCACTGACCACTGTATCAGCTCCACTGACCATACAGGACCTCCACTCACTGTCCACTGTATCAGCTCCACTGACCATACAGGACCTCCACTCACTGTCCACTGTATCAGCTCCACTGACCATACAGGACCTCCACTTACAGACTGTAGTTCATCTGATTCTCTGTTTGCCTTGTTAGGGTCCCTTTAACCCCACAGGACCACCACCACCATCATACAACATCCTACTTGTACCACTCTGTCAATAATGGGTTAAAAAATGTGTTTATTGACTAAAACATTCTCAAAACTGTATCATAACAACAAAATCAGGCAGCATTTTCATAACATTTACTGTAATAACTTTCTGTGAGGAGCTTTTAGAGGTGGACGTCTGGTTCCATTCACCTCCACTGTGAACAGTGACTGAGAACAATTTACTTATGTAGAAATGCTGAACACTGATTGGTGGAATTCATCCTTATGGTAATACGTGGTTAGAGGACATTTTGACATCTGGGCGCCCCCTATGTGGAACTTCATTTCCCAGTGGTTAGTACGGTGGTGTAGTGGTTAGTATGGTGGTGTAGGGGTTAGTATGGTGGTGTAGGGGTTAGTATGGTGGTGTAGTGGTCAGTATGGTGGTGTAGGGGTTAGTATGGTGGTGTAGTGGTTAGTACGGTGGTGTAGTGGTTAGTATGGTGGTGTAGTGGTTAGTATAGTGGTGTAGGGGTTAGTATGGTGGTGTAGTGGTCAGTATGGTGGTGTAGTGGTTAGTACGGTGGTGTAGTGGTTAGTATGGTGGTGTAGTGGTTAGTATGGTGGTGTAGTGGTTAGTATGGTGGTGTAGTGGTCAGTATGGTGGTGTAGTGGTTAGTACGGTGGTGTAGTGGTTAGTATGGTGGTGTAGTGGTCAGTATGGTGGTGTAGTGGTTAGTATGGTGGTGTAGTGGTTAGTATGGTGGTGTAGTGGTCAGTATGGTGGTGTAGGGGTTAGTATGGTGGTGTAGTGGTTAGTACGGTGGTGTAGTGGTTAGTATGGTGGTGTAGTGGTTAGTATAGTGGTGTAGGGGTCAGTATGGTGGTGTAGTGGTCAGTATGGTGGTGTAGTGGTTAGTACGGTGGTGTAGTGGTTAGTATGGTGGTGTAGTAGTCAGTATGGTGGTGTAGTGGTCAGTACGGTGGTGTAGTGGTTAGTACGGTGGTGTAGTGGTTAGTATGGTGGTGTAGTGGTTAGTATGGTGGTGTAGTGGTTAGTATGGTGGTGTAGTGGTCAGTATGGTGGTGTGGTGGTCAGTATGGTGGTGTAGTGGTTAGTATGGTGGTGTAGTGGTTAGTATGGTGGTGTAGTGGTTAGTATGGTGGTGTGGTGGTCAGTATGGTGGTGTGGTGGTTAGTATGGTGGTGTAGTGGTCAGTATGGTGGTGTAGTGGTCAGTATGGTGGTGTAGTGGTTAGTACGGTGGTGTAGTGGTTAGTATGGTGGTGTAGTGGTTAGTATGGTGGTGTAGTGGTTAGTATGGTGGTGTAGTGGTTAGTACGGTGGTGTAGTGGTTAGTATGGTGGTGTAGTGGTCAGTATGGTGGTGTGGTGGTTAGTATGGTGGTGTAGTGGTCAGTATGGTGGTGTAGTGGTCAGTATGGTGGTGTAGTGGTTAGTATGGTGGTGTAGAGGTTAGTATAGTGGTGTAGTGGTTAGTATGGTGGTGTAGTGGTTAGTATAGTGGTGTAGTGGTTAGTATGGTGGTGTAGTGGTTAGTATGGTGGTGTAGTGGTTAGTATGGTGGTGTAGTGGTTAGTATGGTGATGTAGTGGTTAGTATGGTGGTGTAGTGGTCAGTATGGTGGTGTAGTGTTCAGTATGGTGGTGTAGTGGTTAGTATGATGGTGTAGTGGTCAGTACGGTGGTGTAGTGGTCAGTATGGTGGTGTAGTGGTCAGCACTGTCTCCTCACAGTAAGATGATCTGGGTTGGATTCCCGGTCCGGGTGGTTCTGTGTGGAGTGTTTATGGTCTCTCTGTGTTTGAGTGGGTTCCTCTGGGTTCTCCGGTTTCCTCCCAAAGTCCAAACACATGCATGTTAGGATCCTCACTCTAAACTGATCGTAGGTGTGAGTGTGTGTGTGAGAGTGTGTTGGCCATGTGATGGACTGGTGACCTGTTCATGGTGTACCCCGCCCTTGCCTGATGACGCTGGTATTGGCTCCAGATAATGGATGGATGGATAAACATGATTATGATTACAATCTTGATTAAAAGGCCCCTAACAGCCACCTGGAATACCTGATGTCATAAAAACTGTGCAAGCATCTTCTTAATTCTGAATTTTGACAGTGTGTCTGCGGATTTCTTTGATAATCTGAAAGCGAGTCCCTTGAAAAGCATGACCGAAAGGGTGGACACACTAATTTCCCAAACCTTTCCAATTATATTTGTATTTACTTTGTTGCTCAGTACTGGACGTCATTCCAAAAGCAGGCTGACACGGAAAACCCAGGCCAGAAATCCCTGCTGCAGCGCTGCGGTCCCGTCACACGAGCTGAAATGTTTATTTGCAAATGTCATGCTCTGCCTCGAGCGCTCGGCTGATGTTGGTGCTCTTAATCTCCTCGTAGATTTCCATAGAGCGGAGGACGAGCTGCGCCTCTGATTCCCGTTTGCCGAGAGGAGGAGTGGACGCCGGTGTTCATGCGCTGATTTACTGCGTTCAGGTTTTCCTGATATCTAATCAGATCAGCAGTTCCACCTGCTGCATTAGCTGCGATAGCTCTTCAGCGGGAACGCCGTGCGGTTTATGCAATTCCGACTATGAAGGCCGCGGTTGCTGACCTCGTACTGAGCTTTGACCTTCTGGCCTGGACGACACCACAGCTGATCATCACACAGAGGAGCACTGAACCCACTTCTGTCTGTCACAACAATCAGCTCTTCTGTTCGACTTCTGTTAGACTGTACGCCTTGTTAGGACCCCTTTAACCCCACAGGACCACCACCACCATCATACAACAGCCCACATGTACCACTCATTCCATAACAGTCTACTGTAATAACTTTCTGTGAGGAGCTTTTAGAGGTGGACGTCTGGTTCCATTCACATCCACTGTAAACAGTTCTGACTCTGTAACCATTTAATTATGTAGAAATGCTGAACACTGATTGGTGGAATTCATCTTTATGGTAATAGGTGGTTAGACGCCCTCTAAGGATGAATTTTTGACATCTGAGATTCTGTGATAGCGCCCCCTATGTAGAACTTCCCGCTAAAGACTACTAATAACATTCTTAAGACCCGGAATCAAAGGGGAAATCCACCAAATAACAAACTATATTCTGCATGATCTGTTTGAGAGCCCTAGTGTGTGTGTTCACTAGAGTGTCTGTGTATGTGGGTGTTTCACTGCACCCTAGTGTGTGTGTTCACTAGAGTGTCTGTGTATGTGGGTGTTGCACTGTGCCCTAGTGTGTGTGTTCACTAGCGTGTGTGTGTATGTGTGTGTTCACTAGTGTGTGTGTGTGTGTGTGTGTATGTGGGTGTTGCACTGCGCCCTAGTATGTGTGTTCACTAGCGTGTGTGTGTATGTGTGTGTTCACTAGTGTGTGTGTGTGTGTGCATGTGGGTATTTCACTGCCACCTAGTGCGTGTGTTCACTAGTGTGTGTGTGTGTTTCACTGCCCTCTAGTTTGTGTGTTCCCTAGTGTGTCTGTGTATGTGGGTGTTGCACTGCACCCTAGTGTGTGTGTATGTGTGTGTGTGTGGGAGGGGGGTGGGGTGTTTCACTGCCCCCTAGTGTGTGTGTTCACTAGTGTGTGTGTGTGTATATGTGGGTGTTTCACTGCCCCCTAGTGTGTGTGTTCACTAGTGTGTCTATCTGTGTGTTTCACTGCCCCCTAGTGTGTGTGTTCACTAGTGTGTGTGTGTGTATGTAGGTATTTCACTGCACCCTGGTGTATGTGTTCACTAGTGTGTGTGTTTCACTGCCCCCTAGTGTGTGTGTTCATTAGTGTGTGTGTGTGTGTGTGTGTGTGTGTGTATGTGGGTGTTTCACTGCCCCCTAGTTTGTGTTCACTAGTGTGTGTGTATGGGGGTGTTTCACTGCCCCCTAGTTTGTGTGTTCACTAGTGTGTGTGTGTGTGTGTGTGTGTTCACTGCCCCCTAGTGTGTGTGTGTGTTCACTAGTGTGTATGTGGCCGTTTCCATCACCACCACTGTTAACAACATCTTAACCATTTCGCACCAACACACTGTGAATCACTCTCAAACAGTGAAACACCCCACCCCCCTCCCACACACACACACATACACACACACTAGGGTGCAGTGCAACACCCACATACACAGACACACTAGGGAACACACAAACTAGAGGGCAGTGAAACACACACACACACTAGTGAACACACGCACTAGGTGGCAGTGAAATACCCACATGCACACACACACACACACTAGTGAACACACACATACACACACACGCTAGTGAACACACATACTAGGGCGCAGTGCAACACCCACATACACACACACACACACACACACTAGTGAACACACACATACACACACACGCTAGTGAACACACACACTAGGGCACAGTGCAACACCCACATACACAGACACTCTAGTGAACACACACACTAGGGTGCAGTGAAACACCCACATACACAGACACTCTAGTGAACACACACACTAGGGCACAGTGCAACACCCACATACACAGACACTCTAGTGAACACACACACTAGGGTGCAGTGCAACACCCACATACACAGACACACTAGTGAACACACACACTAGGGCACAGTGCAACACCCACATACACAGACACTCTAGTGAACACACACACTAGGGCACAGTGCAACACCCACATACACAGACACTCTAGTGAACACACACACTAGGGTGCAGTGAAACACCCACATACACAGACACACTAGTGAACACACACACTAGGGCACAGTGCAACACCCACATACACAGACACTCTAGTGAACACACACACTAGGGTGCAGTGAAACACCCACATACACAGACACACTAGTGAACACACACACTAGGGCACAGTGCAACACCCACATACACAGACACTCTAGTGAACACACACACTAGGGTGCAGTGAAACACCCACATACACAGACACTCTAGTGAACACACACACTAGGGTGCAGTGAAACACCACAGATTATTACATTAAAACATTAAAACTGTCTCCCTCAGATTTCCCTTCATTCATTTTCAGCTATAAAACACTGTTTCATCTGTTTGTTGTCTTGGTGGTCACTATCTACTGAGAGATGTGACCGTACTGCTCAGTATGTCCAGCTAATCTATGTGTACATTTAATATTTAATCAACACTAAATGTAAATCTATTGTTTTCCATTTTGCTCTCAGTGTGGATTCCTCTGTTTACTGTGACCCAGATATAAAACCAGGCTAATTCAGAGTTTAAACACAGATTAACAAACCAGGTTAGTCAACTTTCCCAGCCTCTGAGCAGCGAGCTGGTCACAGAAGTGCCTTCTTGGTCTCTGAGACATGTGAGGTCACATCCCAGCTTATCCCCCACTTGCATCATCACAGGCCTCGCTTCTCGACTCCTGTGAGGAGGATGAAAGTGGGATCTCTGCTTTGAAGGACGGATGAGAAGTTATCCTTTCACTTGTTTGACGATACAAAGCAGAAAGAAAGGAACACATGCAGCTTCCTCCGCATTACATCAACCAGCTCCAGCACTCTACACCTTAACGGGGCTGTGTCAGCCAATCAGAGCAGAGCTTACAGAGTTTACATACCTGAAGACTCTGAGACGTCATATCACCTGCACAGACATTGAGTACCGGAAAAAAAGTATAATCCAGGATTTATGAGCAAGGTTCCAGCTATAACACTCTTATGGAGCGTCATTCCCAAATCATGGAACGCTGAGGCCTGATTAAAGGGCCCGTGTCCTACATTTATACAGTTTTTTTCAAATTTTATGCACCAAAACTCATTTTTACATGACCATCTCTTTATCCCTAACACGCTCTTTATGTTACTGTGCCTTTAAGACAGATATACAGTTAGGTCCATAAGTATTTGGACAGCAACAGAGTTTTTGTATTGCTGCCTCTGTTTATTAGATATGACTGAAGTGTAGACCTTCAGGTTTATGTCAATGGCTCTAGCATTAATACTGCATTAACCCTTTACAGCCATGCTTTAGACAGTCCCTCCTATCTTCACCGTCCCAAAAGTAATCGATTACAAAAGCATGGATTTATCCGGAGCGTGAGGTGCAGCTACAAACAATCACTCACGTTCATCTAACGTTGTGGGAGTGTTTCACACAGAAACACAACAGTGTGGTGCTCTGTCAGCTCTGCACAGTGGAGATGATCACAACAGTAGACCTTGAAGATCAAACATCCCGAAGAGCTTCATCAACACAGCAGCAGGACAGCACCTGTTTACCTGTTTATCTGATCTTATAGATTATTTATAGATTATTAACACGTGTAACATGTTTCTTTCAGTAGTGTCACTTGAAAAGTCTCATTCATAACTGTTTCTTAATCGTCCAGTGTAGAACCTGAGACTGTTCTAGATACCGCGGGAGCTTTAAAACACACATAGCTGCTTCTCAAAAGACTCTCTGCCAAAATATATAGTCCACAAACTGTCAGAGGGGTATATATATATATATATGCACAAAATCTTCCATTGGTTACAAATCCATAACAAAATAATAGAAATTATAATCGTTAGAAAATAATCGTTAGAAAATAATTGTTAGATTAATCGTCAGGTGCAGCCCTACAGTTGACTAATGAGCGATACCATTGTCGGGTGTGGCCTGTTCACTCATTATTTTATGGCATATTAAGGAGATACAAGATCTGGAGATGATTCCAAGTGTTGAATTTAATCAACGTCTAAAGAAAAACATGTATCTTTATGTTTCTCAGCACAACAGCTGTGCTTTATATCCTGTGAAAGTTTACGGACCAATAGAAATGCTCCAAAATCGCACTTAACCTTGACATACAGTGAAAGTTAAACCAGTGCAACAAGCCCCTGAAATAAAACTAAAAGTCTACACTTCAATCATGGTCTTTATTCCAAATCCACTGTGAGGGCGAACAGAGGCAACATTACAAAAACACAGTTGCTGTCCAAATACTTATGGACCTGACAGTATATCTGTTTTAAAGGTGCAGTAACATAAAGAGCGTGTTAGGTATAAAGAGATGGTCATGTAAAAATGAGTTTTGGTGCATAAACCAGAAAAAAACCAGTATTAATGTAGGACACAGGACCATTCATCAGGCTTCAGCGTTCCTTTATTTGGGAATGACGCTCCATAACAGTGTTATAGCCTAAACCAACGTCTCTCACTATCATATTCCGTGTCATTTGACTCATAAAATGTTTGTTGATCTCGTTCATAAACCCTGGATTATTCTTTTTTTCATTATTTAGTGCCTGTACAGGTGATGTGACGTCTGAGAGTCTTCAGGTAAAGTGTTTGGTCCTTGTTTTGGGATCAGCAACAATGCCGGAGCGTTTTTTCAGCTCGCCAGACTCTCAGCACGCTCGGCATCAACACGTCCACTTTGGCACTCTGCTCGTAGAGGAAGAGCCTTGGATGAGAAAGGAAACAGTCGTCCGAGAGTTCCAGCGTCTTCGGCTGATGGCTGCGAAGTGCCTCTGGGCTTTATGGAGGTTCAGTCATTGTTCCATTGTAGCCTCTGATCCACCCCTCTGGATCCAAACAGCAGGCATCCGGAATACTGCGTTACTGAGACATTCCTGCTAAACAGTTTACCGAGCACAATGGAAAGGCGCAGTGGTGCGATCGCTGTCACCTTCACACTGTTCAGAGCACTAAGGAGGTCTTACTGGGACTTTAACGAAGTGGTTTCCAGTCCAGGTGGTGGAGGGTCTCTGCATATCTTGGTGGAACGTCTCAACTGGGAGATCTTCTTTGGGTGATCAGTGATCTGCTGTATTCAGTTTATTACATTAAAACAATACAAGAACTTATAATGACTGCAGGGCACATACACCGGTCAGCCATAACATTGAAACCACCACCGTATTTCCACATACAGTGTCCACTGCAAACACCTCAGTGTCACTGCTGGACTGAGAATAGCCCACCAACCAAAACTATCCAGACAACAGTGTCCTGTGGGCGGCGTCCTGTGAGGACTGATGAACACAAACTGTAAAGCAATAGATGAGCTATCGTCTCTGACTTCACATCCACACGTGTCTGATAGAGTGGACAGTGAGTGGACACAGTGTTTAAAACTCCAGCCAAAAAAAATCTAGACTTGATTTAGACTCAGAGACTTGACTCAGACTCACACTTCAGATGTAAGTCTTCACTTAGGCTTGAATTCCAGAAACTTTGACTTGAATTCAAAGACTTGACTCAGATTCCAACTCTAGAGACTTGATTTTGGCTTGAACTCAAAAAGACTTGACAGAAACTTGACTCAGACTGGAACTATAGAGACTTGATTCAGACTCAAGTTCAAGAGACGTGGCTTAGACTCAAACTCCAGAGTCTTGACTCAGACTCCAACTCTAGAGACTTGATTTTGGCTTGAACTCAAAAGAATTGACTGAAACTTTAGAGACTTGATTCAGAATCAAACTCCAAAGTCTGGACTCAGACTCAAACTCTGAAGTCCTGACCCAGACTACAAATCTAGAGACTTGATTCAGGCTCAAACATCAGAGTCTTGACTCAGACTCCACCTCTAGATACTTGACTTGAGACTTGATTTTGATATGAACTCTAAAGACTTGACTCAAATTCCAACTCTAGAGACTTGATTTTAACATGAAATCTAAAGACTTGACTCAAACTCTAACTTTAGAGACTTGATTCAGACTCAAACTTCAGAGTCTTGATTCAGAGTCAAACTTCAGAGTCTTGACACAGACTCAAACTCTAGAGACTTGATTTTGACTTGAACTCCAAATTTAGAGCTGAATTCCAGAGACTTGGACTCCGAGATTTTAGTGACTTGACTCAGACTGGGACTATAGAAACTTGATTGAGACTCCAACTCCAGAGTGTTGATTGAGACTCAAACTGCAAAGACTTTGACTCAGACTTGAACTCCAGAGATTTGACTCAGACTTAAGCTCTAGAAACTCGAATTGGAGTCAAACTCTTAAACTCAGATTTGAACTCCAGAGAGTCAAATAAGGTTCAAACTCCAGACATAACTTGATATGAACTCAGGATCTTTGACTCAAGACTCAACTCAATCTCCAGCGACTCAGATTGCACTTGAACACTTGACTCAACCACCAGAGGCGACCTGGGAACATCTCCGGTTGGAAATCACTGAGATGTGCAGGACAGGATGTATTCCTGGAACGGCTAATGCGTCACCCGGTGAGTGAGTGCGAGCGCTCTAGTAAATGTTGCATGAAGTCAGCAGTTACCGCGGGCGGGCGGCCGCGTCACCCTAAGTGTGGAAGTCCTCGGATCTCCTCTGGGCGGAGGGGTGTGCTTGATTGGAGGCGACAGGATGGAGGTCACCAGAGAGCGGAACGGCCGTGATGACCCAGGAAAACGGCTGCCTCTGCGCCCCGAGCCCCCCTGAGAGCGGCCGGGAGGACATTTAACGTCTTTTCCACGGTTCAGCCGGAGTACCACACGAATACCCGGCGTGTGTGTGTGCGGCCGCTCTGACCTTTTGACCTCTCCACGCACTCATAAATAAACAGTCTCCCAGTCAGAGGGGAGTCCACTGCCCCCTCGCTGGCGGGCCAAGGTTGCTCTGTGAGCTGCCACAAAGAATTAAATTCCTCTCTCCACACCACCACCTCACAACACACCCGCAATCATTTAGGATGGAATGTGTATCTGCCGCACGCCGGTGACCTTGATGTGTCCTGGCATAACAATCTGATCTGCGCTTCCCGTGCGGGAGAATTTGCATCTGCTATGAGTATCAGCCGTACAGCTCCTATTAACGAGCTCACATAACCACTAAACAAGAGCTCGGTGATCATTCAAAGCAGAATAATCAGTAAAATCTCACTGAGTTAGTAAGTATAGCCTGAGGTTCCACTGGAGTAGCTAAACTTGCTTTATACTTCCTATTATTGGCCATTTTATCGGAAACGATTACCATATATCAATCCACAATCAATCAACCTTTATTTTTAATAATAATAAAATAATAATAAAACATAACATAACAATAAATAAAATAATAAAAGAAATAAAATAATAAACTACTACACCACCATACTAACCACTACACCACCATACTAACCACTACACCACCATACTAACCACTACACCACCATACTAACCACTACACCACCATACTAACCACTACACCATCGTACTAACCACTACACCACCATACTAACCACTACACCACCATACTAACCACTACACCACCATACTGACCACTACACCACCATACTAACCACTACACCACCATACTAACCACTACACCACCATACTGACCACTACACCACCATACTGACCACTACACCACCATACTGACGACTACACCACCGTACTAACCACTACACCACCATACTGACCACTACACCACCATACTGACCACTACACCACCATAACTAACCACTACACCACCATACTGACCACTATACCACCGTACTAACCACTACACCACCATACTGACGACTACACCACCGTACTGACCACTACACCACCATACTAACCACTACACCACCGTACTAACCACTACACCACCATACTGACCACTATACCATCGTACTAACCACTACACCACCATACTAACCACTACACCACCATACTAACCACTACACCACCATACTGACCACTACACCACCATACTGACCACTACACCACCATACTGACCACTACACCACCATAACTAACCACTACACCACCATACTGACCACTAAACCACCATACTAACCACAACACCACCGTAGTAACCACTACACCACCGCGCTAACCACTACACCACCTTACTAACCACTACACCACCTTACTAACCACTACACCACCATACTAACCACTACACCACCATACTAACCACTACACCACCGTACTAACCACTACACCACCGTACTAATCACTACACCACCATACTAACCACTACACCACCGTACTAACCACTACACCACCGTACTAACCACTACACCACCATACTAACCACTACACCACCGTACTAACCACTACACCACCATACTAACATTACACCACCATACTAACCACTACACCACCGTAATAACCACTACATCACCGTACTAACCACTAGACCACCATACTAACCACTACACCACCATACTAACCACTACACCACCGTACTAACCACTACACCACCATACTAACCACTACACCACCGTACTAACCACTACACCACCGTAGTAACCACTACACCACCGTGCTAACCACTACACCACCTTACTAACCACTACACCACCATACTAACCACTACACCACCATACTAACCACTACACCACCATACTAACCACTACACCACCATACTAACCACTACACCACCATACTGACCACTACACCACCATACTAACCACTACACCACCATACTAACCACTACACCACCATACTAACCACTACACCACCGTACTAACCACTACACCACCATACTAACCACTACACCACCATACTAACCACTACACCACCATACTGACCACTACACCACCATACTGACCACTACACCACCGTACTAACCACTACACCACCATACTGACCACTACACCACCATAACTAACCACTACACCACCATACTGACCACTATACCACCGTACTAACCGCTACACCACCATACTGACGACTACACCACCGTACTGACCACTACACCACCATACTAACCACTACACCACCGTACTAACCACTACACCACCATACTGACCACTATACCAATCGTACTAACCACTACACCACCATACTAACCACTACACCACCATACTAACCACTACACCACCATACTGACCACTACACCACCATACTGACCACTACACACCATAACTAACCACTACACCACCATACTGACCACTAAACCACCATAACTAACCACTACACCACCGTAGTAACCACTACACCACCGCGCTAACCACTACACCACCTTACTAACCACTACACCACCTTACTAACCACTACACCACCATACTAACCACTACACCACCATACTAACCACTACACCACCGTACTGACCACTACACCACCATACTAACCACTACACCACCGTACTAACCACTACACCACCATACTGACCACTACACCACCATAACTAACCACTACACCACCATACTGACCACTATACCACCGTACTAACCACTACACCACCATACTGACGACTACACCACCGTACTGACCACTACACCACCATACTAACCACTACACCACCGTACTAACCACTACACCACCATACTGACCACTATACCATCGTACTAACCACTACACCACCATACTAACCACTACACCACCATACTAACCACTACACCACCATACTGACCACTACACCACCATACTGACCACTACACCACCATACTGACCACTACACCACCATAACTAACCACTAAACCACCATACTAACCACTACACCACCGTAGTAACCACTACACCACCGCGCTAACCACTACACCACCTTACTAACCACTACACCACCATACTAACCACTACACCACCATACTAACCACTACACCACCGTACTAACCACTACACCACCGTACTAACCACTACACCACCATACTAACCACTACACCACCGTACTAACCACTACACCACCGTACTAACCACTACACCACCATACTAACCACTACACCACCGTACTAACCACTACACCACCATACTAACCACTACACCACCATACTAACCACTACACCACCGTACTAACCACTACACCACCATACTAACCACTACACCACCGTACTAACCACTACACCACCATACTAACCACTACACCACCGTACTAACCACTACACCACCATACTAACATTACACCACCATACTAACCACTACACCACCGTAATAACCACTACATCACCGTACTAACCACTAGACCACCATACTAACCACTACACCACCATACTAACCACTACACCACCATACTAACCACTACACCACCGTACTAACCACTACACCACCGTAGTAACCACTACACCACCGTGCTAACCACTACACCACCTTACTAACCACTACACCACCATACTAACCACTACACCACCATACTAACCACTACACCACCGTACTGACCACTACACCATCATACTAACCACTACACCACCATACTAACCACTACACCACCGTACTGACCACTACACCACCATACTAACCACTACACCACCGTACTAACCACTACACCACCATACTAACCACTACACCACCATACTAACCACTACACCACCATACTGACCACTACACCACCATACTAACCACTACACCACCATACTAACCACTACACCACCATACTAACCACTACACCATTACGTGCGGATGGAACCAGACGTCCACCTATAAAAGCTCCCTCACAGGTGCTCTGAGACAAAATAGTCCACAATGAAACTTAACATCTTCTGATTTTTTGCTATTAAATTTTCTGAATAATTCCGTAGCTGAGATGGCGGTGATGGTGTTTACAGTGGTGGTGATGGTGATGTTTACAGTGGTGGTGATGGTGTTTACAGTGGTGGTGATGCTGTTTACAGTGGTGGTGATGGTGTTTACAGTGGTGGTGATGGTGATGTTTACAGTGGTGGTGATGGTGTTTACAGTGGTGGTGATGGTGTTTACAGGTGTTTACAGTGGTGATGGTGGTGTTTACAGTGGTGGTGGTGATGGTGTTACAGTGGTGGTGATGGTGATGTTTACAGTGGTGGTGATGGTGTTTACAGTGGTGGTGATTGTGTTACAGTGGTGATGGTGGTGTTTACAGTGGTGGTGGTGATGGTGTTACAGTGGTGGTGATGGTGTTTACAGTGGTGGTGATGGTGTTTACAGTGGTGGTGATGGTGTTTACAGTGGTGGTGATGGTGTTTACAGTGGTGGTGATGGTAACCAGGGGTCTCCATGTTTACAACAGATATATAACTGAGAAATCCTGCTTTGTGAAATACGCCTGAGCTCGAATGTAGGGAAGCTCCTTCCAGCCTAATGATTAATTTTAATTAAATAAATTGATATGCCATTCTTTTGAGGTGTTAAGTCGTTATTCTGAGAGACCCCTGCAGAGCTCCGGGGGGGAAATAGAGCGCACCAAAGCAGGAACTGGGCTCTTTAATGAAACGCAGACTGTCTTCATTATGCCTAATAAACTGGCCACTCCGTGTATCTCACAGGTTCCTCGTCCAAAGCCTCTGGAAATCTTTTGAATGAGTCCCATTTTGCCGTTCGGTGCAGACTCTCTGACTCAGGCTCTGCTTCTCAGCGCCCACTGCTGTGTGGACATTGGCAGAGCTGCTGCTTGGAATGATATTCATTTGACTTTCACCGCCATTAAGTTTCATGGCCTGCGTGATGCTTTCCAGCCACGCCGGACACCTACACGCACCCCTCCGTCCTCCAGGCTCCATCCGAGGCCGGGATGTGCCGAGGCCTGCAGAGGAGGAAGGAGGGCCTCCGTTTTTCTCTCCTTCTTTCCAGAGTCGCCGTCCAAGCCTCTAATCCTAACAGCTGGCCGCGCGTTTCAGCTCACAGACACCAAAACGGGCATTTTTCACCGCCATCTTAAAGACACAGCGATGACCCCTCCCAGGCTCGGAGCTGTTCACAATCACGCGAGACCCCCTTTAAAGTCTTTTACAGGGCAATTTCACTGTCTTCTCTCATTCCACACAAACAGCCTCAGATAAGCCTGCATTGAATTAGACTTAACGAGGGAGCTGTTGCCTTTTTCTGGAACTTACTTGCCTCTTAAAGAGGCAGGAGGTTTCCTGAAACTGAATCTCAGCCAGGTTATATAACTCGGCCCTGAAACGACTCTCTGCTGCCACCTTGTGTGCAATGTGTACAATCCAACGCTGGACAAAAAATAATGAACTGCCCTTTCAATGTAAGTCAATGGAACCAGATTTATTTCCAAGTGATTTTGGAGCGATTCTATTGGTCCATTCATCCTGAAACCCACAGACACTCCACAATCTTGGAAAGCCTTCCTAAAAGAGTGTAGGCGGTTATAGCTGCAAAGAGGGTGGGCAAGTGTTGGGGGATAATAATGCCCATTCAATATATGTTGCCTCTTTGGGAATATTCTATGGAAATATGGCTTCAACTTTCATTGTTATGCTGACGACACTCAAATTTACTGAAGTGCTATAGAAGATATCATCGTCTTTGTTCAACTGTCGTAGCCAAATCTGCTCCCAGGCAGTTTGAATTATTAGTTATCAATATTATGTAATCAAACAATTACTCTTTGACTGTTGCTGGGTGTTATCGCCCTCCCTCAGCCGCCGCATGCACTTTAATGGTATTAAGTGAAGCTCTGGGATCAAACATCAGATCTGAGTTTGACAAACTGGCTGATCTTAACTGGAACACGTTTAAACCTCCAGAAAAAGTCATTTTCATCAGATTATTTCCCACTAGATACGATTCCAACTCCTCAGATAAGGCTACTCTGATCGATGTAGTTCTTACAAACTCCCCTCAGAGGTTTTTGGTAATGATCTGCTGCTAAAGACTTTAAGAAAAGCATCAGGAATATTTTTACAGATATTTGTAACTGTTTTGCTACTAATTGTATGTTTTATTTATTTATTTTTTTATTTTTTTATTTTTTTATTTTTTTACCCACTTTGCTTATTTTCTCTCTGTCTTGTTTTATTTATTTATTTATTTATTTATTTATTTACTTATTTATATTTTATTTTCTTTCACCCCCTTTCCTCGTTTTCTCGCAGTCTTATTTATTTATTTATTTATTTTGTTTAATTACTTTTTCACCACCTTTCCTCGTTTTCTCGCTGTCTTATTTTATTTTATTTATTTTTTTTCAATATTTTTTGTTTTTTGTTTTTTACCCCCTTGCCTCGTTTTCTCGCTGTCTTATTTAATTTCTTTATTATATATATATATATATATATATATATATATATATATATATATATATATATATATATTTATTTATTTTTTTTTTATTTATTTTTTTTTTTACCCCCTTTCCTCGTTTTCTTGCTGTCTTATTTTATTAATTTATTTTTTTATTTATTTATATATATATAAAAAATTTTTTACCCCCTTTCCTTGTTCTCTCTCTGTCATGTTTTATCTTTTTATCTGTCTGTTCTTGTTATTGATGTACCTTTTTTCTTCAAGTAGCTTCTGCTACTTGCCAGGCTGTTATTGTAAATAAGAATATGTTCTTAACGACTTGCCTGGTTCAGGAAACCAAACCAGTAAAAACCTGCACATGAGTCAGTTTCTATTCAGATCAGTGTATAAACGACCTAACAGCACATTTTATTTTAAATCCAGTTACAGACTAACCTGCAGTTCAACACTTCATATGAGCAGTCGTGGCTAAAGGTTAAGGATCCAGTCTTGTGACCACAAGGTCGATCCTCTAGACCAAAAGGCAATGACTGAAGTGCTCTTGAGCAAGACACCTGTCCCCTAGTGTGTGTGTTCACTAGTGTGTATATATGTGGGTGTTTCACTGCCCCCTAGTGTGTATGTTTACTAGTGTGTGTATGTGGGTGTTTCACTGCCCCCTAGTGTGTATGTTTACTAGTGTGTGTGTATGTGGGTGTTTCACTGCCCCCTAGTGTGTATGTTTACTAGTGTGTGTATGTGGGTGTTCCACTGCCCCCTAGTGTGTGTGTTCACTAGTGTGTGTATATGTGGGTGTTTCACTGCCCCCTAGTGTGTATGTTTACTAGTGTGTGTATGTGGGTGTTTCACTGCCCCCTAGTGTGTATGTTTACTAGTGTGTGTGTATGTGGGTGTTTCACTGCCCCCTAGTGTGTGTGTTCACTAGTGTGCATATATGTGTGTGTTTCACTGCCCCCTAGTGTGTGTGTTCACTAGTGTGTGTGTATGTGGGTGTTTCACTGCCCCCTAGTGTGTATGTTTACTAGTGTGTGTATATGTGGGTGTTTCACTGCCCCCTAGTGTGTGTGTATATGTGGGTGTTTCACTGCCCCCTAGTGTGTGTGTTCACTAGTGTGTGTGTATATGTGGGTGTTTCACTGCCCCTAGTGTGTGTGTTCACTAGTGTGTGTGTGTATGTGGGTGTTTCACTGCCCCCTAGTGTGTGTGTTTACTAGTGTGTGTGTTTACTAGTGTGTGTGTTTACTAATGTGTGTGTTTACTAGTGTGTGTGTTTACTAGTGTGTGTGTGTATGTGGGTGTTTCGCTGCCCCCTAGTGTGTGTGTTTACTAGTGTGTGTGTTTACTAGTGTGTGTGTTTACTAGAGTGTGTGTTTACTAGTGTGTGTGTTTACTAGTGTGTGTGTTTACTAGTGTGTGAGTTTACTAGTGTGTGTGTGTTTACTAGTGTGTGTGTTTACTAGTGTGTGAGTTTACTAGTGTGTGTGTTTACTAGTGTGTGTATATGTGAGTGTTTCACTGCCCCCTAGTGTGTGTGTTTACTAGTGTGTGTGTTTACTAGTGTGTGTGTTTACTAGTGTGTGTGTGTGTATGTGGGTGTTTCGCTGCCCCCTAGTGTGTGTGTTTACTAGTGTGTGTGTTTACTAATGTGTGTGTTTACTAGAGTGTGTGTTTACTAGTGTGTGTGTTTACTAGTGTGTGTGTTTACTAGTGTGTGTGTGTATGTGGGTGTTTCGCTGCCCCCTAGTGTGTGTGTTTACTAGTGTGTGTGTTTCCTAGTGTGTGTGTTTACTAGTGTGTGTGTTTACTAATGTGTGTGTTTACTAGAGTGTGTGTTTACTAGTGTGTGTGTTTACTAGTGTGTGTGTTTACTAGTGTGTGTGTGTATGTGGTTGTTTCGCTGCCCCCTATTGTGTGTGTTTACTAGTGTGTGTGTTTACTAGTGTGTGTGTTTGCTAGTGTGTGAGTTTACTAGTGTGTGTGTGTGTTTACTAGTGTGTGAGTTTACTAGTGTGTGTGTGTTTACTAGTGTGTGTGTTTACTAGTGTGTGAGTTTACTAGTGTGTGTGTTTACTAGTGTGTGAGTTTACTAGTGTGTGTGTTTACTAGTGTGTGTGTATGTGGGTGTTTTGTTGTATGGATGGTTAAATGCAGAGGTCAAATTCTGCTGTGTGGCAAAACACAAGTGGAAAATAGTTCCAATTCTAATGACAGACATGTTTGATTTGTTTATATGAGTATTAATGAGTTTTAATGAGTATCAATGAGTATTAATGAGTTTTAATGAGTATTAATAAGTTTTAATGAGTATTAATTAGTTTTAATGAGTATTAATGAGTTTTAATGAGTATTAATGAGTTTTAATGAGTATTAATAAGTATTAATGAGTTTTAATGAGTATTAATAAGTTTTAATGAGTATTAATGAGTGTTAATGAGTATTAATGAGTATTAATGAGTTTTAATGAGTATTAATAAGTATTAATGAGTATTAATGAGTATTAATGCTTTTTTTCTGAAGCAGTGTTTCAGAGCGTAAAGTCTGAAAAGTCTTTTTGTCCACTGGTCAGCTCACCGGACCGACTTCTGAACACCTTTGGGATGAACTGGAACGCTAACTGTGATCATCATCTGACCTCACAGATCACTGCTGCCCAAAGAAAAACAAGTATTTCCAAACTTTACAGACGTGGACAAAAACATTCTTCACTTTCAATGTAAGTCAATGGAACCAGAATGTTTTTCCAAGTGACCACCACAGAGCACATACTATTCGGGAGGTGGGTCATTCTCAGCACTGTAGTGACACTGGTTGGGTGGCAGTGTGTTTAAAGTGTGTTGTGCTGGTGTGAGTGCATCAGACAGCACTCCACCTCACATCACCTCAGTGTCACTGCTGGACTGAGAATCGTCCACCAACCAAAACTATCCAGACAGCAGTGTCCTGTGGGCGGCGTCCTGTGTCCACTGATGAAGAACTAGAGGAACACAAACTGTGCAGCAGCAGATGAGCTACTGTCTCTGACTTTACATCTACAAGGTGGACCAGCAAGTAGTAGGAGTGTCTAATAGAGTGGACAGTGAGTGGACACAGTGTTTAAACACTCCAGCAGCACTGCTGTGTGTGATCTACTCACACCAGCACAACACACACTAACACACCACCACCATGTCAGTGTCACTGCAGTGCTGAGAACGACCCACCTCCCTAACGACCCACCTCCCTAATAGTATCTGCTCTGTGTTGGTCCTGTGGGGGTCCTGATCATTAAAGAACAGAGTGATAAAGTATAGAGAGAATCAGATGAACTACAGTCTGTAAGTGGAGCTCCTGTCTGGTCAGTGGAGCTGATACAGTGGACAGTGAGTGGAGATGTGAGGAGGTGGTTTATAGTTTATAGTTGTGTTTGTGTTGACGGTTTGACTCGAAGTCCATTTTTCTGGAATATGACAGGTTTAAATGAAATCACTACGACTTTATTAGAGCCTCTGCCTCGCTCTCTCTCCCTCTTCCCGTCTCCGTCTACCTCTTTGTCTCATCTAATGAACTCCAGAGCAACATTTCAAGGCAGCGCCGGCAATGCACCTTCCTGATAATGACCACTAGAGGGAATCATCGCATCTCGGATGACCCCTCGGTGGGGGGATGCTGAAGACGGATGGTGATATTTGGAGGCAATAATGCATCACAGATTGCGCCTCTCATTCACCGCAGACCCAAAGTTGACCTTTCCTCACTGTTTTCTCCTGAGAGCCCCTCCTTGGCGCTGATGAGCTGTCAGTCAAAGGAAGCTGTGTAGATGAAGCCTGCTGAGGGAGAGATAAGACGTTATGTGGGAAAGATGCTCATCCGTCTCATCTGGCTGCTGTTATTCTCAGCAAAAAAAGGAAGAAACACTGAATAATGTCATTCAATTACAGCGCGGAGGGGAGAAGAAAGGAGCCGACGCCCTCTGGAGGGGTTTTAGGGTGGATGATGAACGAGTGCCTGGAGGTCTTGACTGATACGTGATGAACGAAGCAACATTGATTTTTTTTCAGATGCAACGTCCCGCATGAACTTGGCTTGTAGCTCATAAGCCGTGTGCCAAATCCAGAACTTCCTGCATGGGTGTGTGGGGTGGGTGCGCCTACAAACGTTCAGGCTCCTGCATGTGGTATCAAGTTATGACTTATGTTACTTAATATACAACAAGAACTAAAACAATGTTGATGTAAACATTCTTGAACATTTTAGAAGCTTTAATGAACTACAAAAGAATGATTGGGCAGCCTAAGCAGCTCGACAACGGTTGCTATGATGTGACTAGGGCTGTTGCTATGGTATCCCAAGTGGTTGTTAAAGTATTCCTAAGAGGTTCCCATTGTCTACAGTTGTTCCTTCTTGGGGTTGACAAGCTGCGGCTATGTAGGTTTGAAAATGAATGGGAGTCTATGGGAGGAACATTAAAGGATGAATTTATTAAAGGATGAAGGTTTATTAAAGGATGAATAAACGACAAATAGAGGAGTGTGGGTCAGTATGCGGATTAGAGTTTGGGGATCTGCCATGAGTGAGTACAGGCAGTTTGGTGGCTGTAGGTCAAATAAAAAAAACAAACAAAAGAAAAAACTAGAAACGAATGGTTGCTAAGGTGTTGCTACGCTGCTGCTATTGTGTCTCGGGTGGTTGCTAAGGTATTCCTAAGAGGTTCCCATTTTGTCCCAAACGATAAATCAAGGAGTTTTGGTCTGTATGTGGATTAGAGTTTGGGGCTCTGTCCTGAGTGAGTACAGGCAGTTTGGTGGCTGTAGGTCAAATAAATAAAAAAGAAATAAACTAGAAAATAATGGTTGCTAAGGTGTCACTATGCTGTTGCTATAGTGTTTGCTAAGGTAGTCCTAGGAGGTTCCTATTGTGTACAGTCGTTCCTTTGTGGGTTGACATGCTGCGGCTATGTATGGTTGAAAATGAATGGGAGTCTATGGAAGGAACAAGGGATGAGTAAACGACAAATAGAGGAGTGTGGGTCAGTATACAGTTTGGTGGCTGTTGGTTAAATAAATCATAAAAAAAAACTAGAAAAGAATGGTTGCTAAGGTGTTGCTACGCTGTTGCTATGGTTTCCCGGGTGGTTGCTAAGGTATTTCTAGGAGGTTGCCATTGTGTGCAGCGTGTTTACTAAGTGATTTCTGGGTGATGTCAAACGGTCGTTAGGTGTTGTCGAAAATGAATGGGAATCTATGGGAGGAATGACGGATGAATAAACGACAATAGAAGAGTGTGGGTCAGTTTGTGGATTAGAGTTTTCTCTGTCCTGAGAGAGTACACACAGTTTGGTGGATGTAGGTTTAATAAATGATTAAAAAATAGAATAAATAACTAGAAATGGATGGCTGCTAAGATGTTGCTATGCTGTTTCTCTGGTGTCCCAGGTGGTTGCTAAGATATTGCTAGGAGGTTGCCAGTGTGCAGGGTGTTTCAGAATCCCTTTACTAAGTGATTCCTTGAAGGATGTCAAACGGTCGTTAGGTGTTGTTGAAAATGAATGGGAATCTATGGGAGGAACGAGGGATGAGAAAACGACAAAAAGAGGAGTGCGGGTCAGTATGTCTGTGGATTAGAGTTTTCTCTGTTCTGAGTACAGGCAGTTTGGTGGATGTAGGTAAAGGAGATAATGAGATTTGGGTAGGGCTGAAAATGAAGGGGGGAAAAGAGGGATGAAAAAAGACATAGAGACGAGTGCGGGTTGGACCAACATTGTGCCAGGTGGTCTGCCCTGAGTTAGTGTACAGAAACAGCTGGAGCTGTCCCCGGCTGCAGCTGTCCTAGCTGAAACTGTCCCTAGCTAAGAGTTGTCCCTGGCTGGAGCTGTCCCTAACGGGAGCGTTCCCCGGGAGTGTCCCTGTTCATAACTGCAAAGACA
>CM038703.1:3582918-3602918 GCA_021613375.1 Megaleporinus macrocephalus
TAGAATGTGTTTTCCTACACACACACTGTTCTAGAATGTGTTTTCATACACATACACTGTTCTAGAATGCATTCTCCTACACACACACTGTTCTAGAATGTGTTCACCTACACATACACTGTTCTAGAATGTGTTCACCTACACACACTGTTCTAGAATGTGTTTTCATACACATACACTGTTCTAGAATGCATTCTCCTACACACACACTGTTCTAGAATGTGTTCACCTACACATACACTGTTCTAGAATGTGTTCACCTACACACACTGTTCTAGAATGTCTTATCTTCCCCCACATGATTTTAGAATGTGTTCTCCTGCACGCACACTGTTCCAGAATGTCTAATCATCCACACACACTGCTATTTTCTATTCACTCTGTTCTAAAATGTCTTATCCTTCACACACACACTGTTCTAGAATGTGTTCACCTACACACACTGTTCTAGAATGTGTTCCCCTACACACACTGTTCTAGAATGTCCTTTTCTCTACACATACACAGTTCTAGAATGTGTTCTCCTCCTCACACAATTACTGTTTTAGAATGTCCTGTACTCCACACACTCGTATCATCCACGCACACACTGTTCTAGAATGTCTTATCCTTCACACACAATCACTGTCCTCGAATGTCCTATCCTCCAGACACTGTTCTAGAATGTTGTATCATCCACACACACTGTTCTAGAATGTCTTATCTTCCACACACATGGTTCTAGAATGCTATTGTCCATTCACACTGTTCTAGAATGTCCTAATCCCCCACACACTGTTCTAGAATGTCTTATCTTCCACACATACACTGTTCTAGAATGTCTTCTCCTTTACACACACTGTTCTAGAATGTCTTATCTTCCACATACACACTGTTCTAAAATGTGCTCTCCTTTACACACGCTGTTCTAGAATGTCTTATTATCCATATGGACTGTTCTAGAGGTCTTATCCTTCACACAAACTCTTAGAACGTTTAGAATGTTCTACTAATGCTGGTGCTTTCAGTTATTGATTCTGATTCTAGAACCGACTAAAGAGAAGCACTAACGTTAGAGAGCTGCTGCTTGTTGGTAGATAGTGTGTCAGTGTGTTCTAAGTTCTACAGTACAGTAGTTTAAAGTGAGTTTACTGGAATCCTGGCGTTCCTGGTACGTATGCGGAACATACCTGCCGCTGGCGGACACTGCGGCGCTCCAGGACAGGAATAGCTGAAGGAGTTTGGATTTAAACCTTCATTACAGAGTATCGTTCACTCTGTTCAGACTCTAATTTACAGCGAGGCAGTAACTAACATGCAGTTAGCCCAGCACACGCCGACAGCGGAGGAGAAAATAGCCCCGCTCTGCGTCAGGACCAGGAGCCAATGTTTATCCAACCTTCAGCAAACGTCTTTCTATATCCAGAGCGGAAATGATAGACTGAACGAGGCGCATCTGGGTAAACGGAGCCGCTGGCGGGATGTAAATGTTTACTGTACGCGTGAAATGAGCCCTGCTTCATTTGCAAAGTGTGTGGATTCAAGTTTGTTGCAGTAGCTTCACATGAATCAACTCATTTAACTGCACTCATATATATTCCTATACGATCAGAGACAGAGTGGATTAACACAAACTAGCTAGTCCTGCACACACACACATTAGTAAAGAGTGGGTCTCTCAGGAGCTCAGTGAACTCCAGCGTGGTACCGTGATAGGACCCCACCTGTGTAAGAAGTCCAGTGGTGAAGTTTCCTCACTAATAAATATTCCACAGTGGACTGTCAGTGGTGTTAGAACAAAGTGGAAGTGATTGAGAACGACAGCAACTCAGACACCAAGTGGTAGAACACGTACAATGACAGAGCAGGTCAGCAGATGCTGAGGAGCATAGTGCACAGAGGTCACCAACTTTCTACAGAGTCCATCACTACAGACCTCCAAACTTCATGTGGTCTTCAGATCAGCTCAAGAACAGAGCGTAGAGAGCTTCATGGAATGGGTCTCCATGGCCGAGCAGCTGCATCCAAGCCTTACATCACCAAGCACCAATCACGCTTCTCCATCTGGCAATCTGATGGACGAGTCTGGGTTTGGTGGTTGCCAGGGTAGCGGTACTTGTCTGACGGCATAGTGCTGAGTGTAAAGTTTGGTGGAGGAGGGATTATTGTGTGGGGTGTTTTTCAGGAGGTGGGCTCGGACCCTTAGTTCCAGTGAAAGGAACTCTTAATGCTTCTGGACAATTTCATGCTTCCAACTTTGTGGGGACAGTTTGGGAGACGGCCTCTTCCTGTTCCAACATGACTGCCCACCAGTGCACAGAGCAGCTCCATAAAGAGGAGGAGCGAGTTTGGTGAGGAAGAACTTGACTGTCCTGCTCAGAGTCCTGACCTCAACCTGATAGAACACCTTTGGGATGAATTGGAGCGGAGACTGTGAGCCAGACCTTCTCGTCCAACATCAGTGTCTGACCTCACTAATGTTCTTCTGGAAGAACAATCAAACATTCCCATAAACACTCTCCTAAACCGCGTGGAGAGACTTCCCAGAAGAGCTGAAGCTGTTATAGCTGCAAAGGTTGGGCCGACATTGTATTAAACCCTATGTACTAAAAAGGGGACACACACACTGTTCTAGAATGTCCTATCCTCTGCACATTCACTGTTCTAGAATGTGTTCTCCTCCATACACACACACTGTTCTAGAATGTGTTCTCCTACACACACACACACACACTGTTGTAGAATGTCCTATCCTCTACACATACACTGTTCTAGAACGTGTTCTCCTCCACACACACACACACACACACACACACACACACACACACACACACACACACACACACACTGTTCTAGAATGTCTTATCCTCCACACACACTGTTCTAGAATGTCCTATCCTCTACACATACACTGTTCCAGAATGTGTTCTCCTCCACACACACACACTGTTCTAAAATGTCCTATCCTCTACACATACACTGTTCTAGTATGTGTTCTCCTCCACACACACACACACACACACACACACACACACACACACACACACACACACACACACACACACACACTGTTCTAGAATGTCCTATCCTCTACACACACTGTTCTGGAATGTCCTATCCTCTACACATACATTGTTCTACAATGTGTTCTCCTCCACACACACACTGTTCTAGAATGTCTTATTCTCCACACACACTGTTCTGGAATGTCCTATCCTCTACACATACATTGTTCTAGAATGTGTTCTCCTCCACACACATACACACACACACACACACACACACACTGTTCTAAAATGTCCTATCCTCTACACATACACTGTTCTAGTATGTGTTCTCCTCCACATACACATACACACACACACACTGTTCTAGAATGTCTTATCCTCCACACACACTGTTCTGGAATGTCCTATCCTCTACACATACATTGTTCTAGAATGTGTTCTCCTCCACACACACACACACACACACACACACTGTTCTAGAATGTCCTATCCTCAACACACACTGTTCTGGAATGTCCTATCCTTTACACATACATTGTTCTAGAATGTGTTCTCCTCCACACACACACACACACACACACACTGTTCTAGAATGTCTTATCCTCCACACACACTGTTCTAGAATGTCTTATCCTCCACACACACTGTTCTAGAATGTCTTATCCTCCACACACACTGTTCTAAAATGTCCTATCCTCTACACATACACTGTTCTAGTATGTGTTCTCCTCCACATACACATACACACACACACTGTTCTAGAATGTCTTTTCCTCCACACACACTGTTCTGGAATGTCCTATCCTCTACACATACATTGTTCTAGAATGTGTTCTCCTCCACACACACACACACACACACACACTGTTCTAGAATGTCCTATCCTCCACACACACTGTTCTGGAATGTCCTATCCTTTACACATACATTGTTCTAGAATGTGTTCTCCTCCACACACACACTGTTCTAGAATGTCTTATCCTCCACACACACTGTTCTAGAATGTCTTATCCTCCACACACACTGTTCTGGAATGTCCTATCCTTTACACATACATTGTTCTAGAATGTGTTCTCCTCCACACACACACACTGTTCTAGAATGTCTAGAATTTGACCCCTGAACAGAAACAGTGGTGTCAGTGCGTGTCTCTGACAGGCCGCCCGTGATCGATCAGCAGGTTTGAAGAATCCAGCTTAGTGCGAGGTAGCTGCAGAATTGGTGCAATAATCAAAAACTCCTGCGTGTGCGTATGCATGCATGTGTGTGAGCGCTCACGCTCGTCTAGGCCGCCACCCATCACCATGAAATACGAACCACATTAGAGGAAGCCTGCTGACTTAACACTCGGCAGCAGAGATGCTCTTATAATATATGCTGCAGTACGACCCGCTGCTGACACGCAACTGTTTCAAATCCAGATCGGGGTGAGTCCGAGCCAAGCACGCTTTATCAGACAGTGGCTGGCCTGCATTGAGCCTGTGTAAAGCCTAAGTCAAGCCTGAGCCATGTCTGAGATGGGCCTCCACCAAGCCAGTGCCAAGCCTGCACCGAGCCTGCGCCGAGCCTCAGTCGAGCCAACCCAGAGTCTGTGCTGAGTCTTTACAAACCTGAGACAGGCCTTCACTGAACCCGAGCCAAGCCTGAGACGAGCCTGCGCCAAGCCTGCACCATGCCCTCACTGAACCTGAGCTGAGCTTGAGCAGAGCATCTGCTGTGCTTGTACAAGCCTGAGCCTGTGCTGAGCCTTGAGTCTGTGCTGAGATAAGCCTGCACTGAACGTGAGACAAGCCTGCACTGACCCTGAGCCGAGCCTACGCTGAGCATAAGATGAGCCTGAGCTGAGCCTAAGCCAAGCCAGCGCAGAGCCTATACAAGCCTGAGACGAGCCTGTGCTGAGCCTGCACCGAGCCTAAGAGGAGCCAGATACATGCCTGAGACGAGCCAGCACCAGGCCTCAGACAGTGCTGAGCCTCAGCCTGCGCCGAGTCTGAGCCAAGCCAGCACAAAGCCTGTGCTGAGCCTCTACAAGCCTGAGCCGAGCCTGTGCCGAGCCTGTGCCGAGCCTGCGCTGAGCCTAAGACGAGCCTGCATTGAGCCTGGGCCTGCAAACAGATGTTTAGTAATAAAGTTAGCAATCAGAATCTCCAAAATAACAACTTTACAGGAGAGGCCAAAAACCTTCTCTACTTTCAATGTAAATCAATGGAACCAGAATTATTCCCAGGCTGTTTTGGAGCATTTCTATTGGTCCATCATGAAACTTTTACACAATGTAAATGGCAGCTTCTGTGTTCAAACGATATAGAAAAATAAAAATGGACCAAAAATATGAGGCCTGATGGGCATCAGGAACGAGTAAAGGCTCAACAGTCAATACAGATATGGAGCCTTCTGTCTGTGCTCTGCGTTCGTTTTCAAATATGTGCTTCATGTCCAGCTTCTTGAGGGGCTTCTTACGGACGCTCTGAGGTCGGTCTGGTCTCGGTCAGTGATGGTAAGGGGGATAAAGTGTAGTGTGATGGTCTGAGCCCTGTGCTCAGTGTATGCCTATAACAACAGATCTAAATCAGGCCAAACAAGCCCCTGTCGGGATTTTAACCTTTACGAGATGAACTGTGCTGCGGGTCATTGATCAGCAGCAATAGCCGCTTACTGAGCGGCACCGTGCAGAGGATTAGGGAGGAGTGGTCATAGCTCCTGACCTGCTTGTTACAGCTGTAATTTGGCTGTCGGAGGACAGTGATGAGATAGCATGGTGATGAACTGAAGCAATGTAGAAGGCCAGTTATGGTCAAGTCCATGAGAGCCAGTTGTTTAAGTTGTTTATTTGTCTCGTCGCTTGTAGAGCTCCACACTGTTAACTCTGAATGGAAGTTAATGGAACCAGATTTTTTTCCAAGTAATTTTGGAGTGTTTCTATTGGTCGGTTCATCACGCCATTCTAACATACTGTAAAAGGACCAGCTTGTATTTTCCAATTTCTGTATAAAAATGTTGATACAACATTCATACAACAATAGTATATATATATATATATATATATATATATATATATAGTCTCGAACATGACTGCCATCTTCAAAGCCGCCATATTGGATCAAGGGCAAGTTTTTCCAATGGGAAGGTGGTCATGTAGCAGATCAAAGAAGACCAGAACTGTCTCAGAAATTGATTGGTGCAATCAGAATTATAATATCTCGTGTGGTTCAAACATTATCAACACAGAAAGTTGCAACAACAACCACATTGAACAACATGTTCAGTGTATTCAGAGACATCATTTTCCCTTTCAGTTCTGAAATAAATGGGTGTCCTGAGATGTTTTAGTCACCCTGTATATATATATATATATATATATATATATATATATATATATATATATATATATACTGTATATCACATTGTATATGAAACAATATGTATAAAAAGTCAAAGTCACCAGACTAAATAATTCTGTGTCATTTTTCTTAGTTCATAATTATATAGTTTTTTAGTTTTTAATATCATTTAAAAAATATTAATAAATTAAAACATTTCATGATGAATGGATGAAAAGAAATGTCTATCGTTTGCAGTGTGATATTCCAGATTTCTCCTGGACGCCCCAGACATTGTATGAATGTATTCAGTTTCTTCAGCAGCAAATCTTGATTTAGCTTAATGAAGTACTGAGCAGTCAAAGCAGGTATTAGATGAGAACTGATAATAATACTAGGTTGTTTAGGAGAAGCTTGGAAAGAGTTAAATAAACACACTGACGTATGGAAAAGCACTTCTTACTCTATTAATACTGTTTAATATTTAATTATAAAGTGTTTAGCAGAGCAAACAAAACCCTGGTGGACCAGCAAGTAGTAGGGGTGTCTAATAGAGTGGACAGTGAGTGGACACACCACTGCTGTGTCTGATCCACTCACACCAGGACAGCATGCACTAACACACCACTACCACTTTAGTGTCACTGCAGTGCTGAGAAAGACCCACCTCTCTAATAGTACCTGCTCTGTGGTGGTATAATGTATGTGTGTGTGTGTGTATATATATATATATATATATATATATATATATATATATATATATATATATATATATATATATATATATATATATATATATATATATATATATATATATATATATATATAAATCAATCAACCTTTATTTTCCCTCTGTAATACATTGAATAACCCTCATTTACAATGCATCTGAGCATTTACCACTTAAAGGGACTGAAAATACATTAAAAATAGAATCAATATTTAATCAAGAAAGAAAAAAAAAACTTAAAACATAAGAATTAAATTATAAAAATATTAGAAAAACAGACCAACAATATAAGAATTTAATTAAGAAATAAATAATTCAAAATAAAAGTTTAAGTGGACAAGCTAAAAATATAAAACAATGAAATAAAAAAATAGTAAATTAAATACAAAAAAATTAAATATAAATTAAAAATTATGAAGAAAGTAAATGTTGAAAATAAAACAAAACGTAAAACCGAAATTCGATAGATAAAAGGACAGACAGATAAAAGAGTCAAAAGAAAAACTCAATCAAAACAGGTACAGGCTGTCTGATGATGATTTAGTGACACCAGTGAGCACATATATGCGTGTGTGTGTATCATAAGTGTTATATATATATATATTTATTTATTTATTTATTTATTTATTTATTTATTTATTTTTTGATGAAGGGCCGAGAGCTGCACTCATCAGGAGAGACAACAAACGGAGAGGAGCTGCTTATTAACACATCTTATTTTTAAAAGATACTCCAGCTGTCACGTTTCAGTCTCCTTAATGATCTCGTGCGTGTGTTCTGTCTCTCCTCCGGAACGCTGGAACACCCTGGGAGAGCTGACGGGGACACCGCGAGACTGATAGCGTGTCGGCGGCGTGTGACTAAAGCCACTGGGGTAATTGTGTGGCTGGGCAGTAAATGGCAGAGATAAGGAGCTGTGGGTTTGATGCGGTGTCAAAAAGAGGAGTTTCCCCCTCCGCCACTCTATCGCTCTCTCTTTTCTCTCCCGGTCTGCGGAGGAGGACCCAGACGATATCTCCACCAAGAGAAATGCACACTCAGCGTCACCACTGCTGATAACGACATCATCTTTTCCCTACAGAGAGAGAGAGAGAGAGAGAGAGAGAGAGACAGAGAGAGAGAGAGAGAGAGAGAGAGAGAGAGAGAGACAGAGAGAGAGAGAGAGAGACAGAGAGAAAGAGAGAGAGATGGGTGCTATAGGCACTGCTTGACAGAAGTGAGAACATTAACAAGACAATGGCAGACGCTCCAGTTCCTCCAGAGCTCTCGGCTCTCGGAATAATGATGCCTGCAGCTTCCCTGCACAGCCAGTGACTGAGACTGCACTGGAAACTGAAGGTTCCTGGAGGATTCCTGGAGGAGAAGTTCTTTGGGTTACCTCACAGGTGGATCCCTTATGTAGCAGACATATTCATCCACAGATATTCTCTCAGTCTCATATTCAACAGCTTCCTGAAACATCTTTCATAGGTTCCTCAGATCACTGGTGGAACCCTTAACCTTAATGTAGGAGACAGATCTTTCCAAAACTGATTACAGCCTACAAACAGGTTCCTGGAGGTTCTTGGAGAGGTCATTCTGATAAACTCATTGGTGGAATCCTTAAAATTGACCTCCATCCACATTTATTCACTCCAAAAACAAGAGATTTCTGGAAGATTGATGTGTTCTTCAGACCTCCTTACTGGTGGAACCTGATTTTTCTGTTTTGTTGTCCCATTCAAAGGGTTCTTGGAAGACCATCAAGGGGTCATGAGATTGTCTGACTGAGATTGTCAGGCTGAGGTTGTCTGACTGGTAGAACCCTTAACGTTTTATTAAGCAGATGAATTCAGCCACCTTCGTATATTGCTTCTGGAAGATCATTGATATGCTCCACAGATTGTCTCACTGGTGGAACCCTTACAAGGTGTTTTAGCTGACACGTCTGTCCACAAATATTCACTTAATCTTTGATAGGTTCCTCAGATGGGAACCCTTAACATTAATAGAGCAGACAGATCTATCCAAAACTGATTTCCGCCTACAAACAGGTTCCTGGAGGTTCTTGGAGAGGTCATTTTGATAAACTCTTTGGTGGCATCCTTAAAATTGACCTCAATCCACATCAAATTTATTCACTCCAAAAACAAGAGATTTCTGGAAGATTGATAGGTACTTCAGACTGCCTCACTGGTGGAACCTGATTTTTCAGTTTTTTTTTATTCTATTTAAAAGGTTCTTGGAAGATCATCAAAGGATCATGAGATTGTTTGACTGGTAGAACAAATAACATTTAATTAAGTAGATTAATTCAGCCACCTTCGTTCATTGCTTCATCAAGATCATTGATATGCTCTACAGATTGTCTCATTAGTGGAACCCTTACAATCTGTTTAGTCGACTGTCCAGAAATATTCACTTGTTCCACAAAAAGCTTCCTGGAACATCTTTGATAGGTTCCTCAGATTGTCTCACTGGTGGAACCCTTAGCCTTAATGTAGCAGAAAGATCTATCCAAAAGGGATTACTATTTACAAAGAGGTTCCTAGAGGTTCTTGGAGAGGTCATTCTGATAAACTCATTGGTGGCAACCTTAAAATTGACCTCCATCCATGTTTATTCACTCCAAAAACAAGAGATTTCTGGAAGATTAATATGCTCCACAGATTGTCTCACTGGTGGAACCCTTACAATCTGTTTAGTCGACACATCTGTCCACAAATATTTACTCAATCCACAAACAAAAGCTTCCTGGAACATCTTTGATAGGTTCCTCAGATGGGAACCCTTAACATTAATGCAGCAGGCAGATCTACCCAAAACTGATTACCGTCTAAAAAACAGGTTCCTGCAGGTTCTTGGAGGGGTCAATTTTACAAACTCATTAGCGGAATCCTTAAAACTGACTTTCCTCCACATGTATTCACTACAAAAACAAAAGCTAGATCCTGTCTTGCTCTTCCCGGCTTTCGTCTTTGTTTTCCATCTTGTCCCTGCCTTTGTTTGTTTGGCACTCCTGTCATTTCCATGTGCTTCTGTTTATTTTGGTTTATAGCTCCTTCCTGTCTCCCTAGTTTGTGACTCCTTCCCAGGTGCTCCTGGTCTGCCCTTGTGTATTTACACCCCTAGTGTTTATTTGTAATTGTGGTTGTGAACATATTTGTAATGTATGTAAAGAATCTGCTCAGCTGTGTGTTTATGTATGTTATTGTTAGTGTTTTGTTTATTTATGGACTCTCCTGCTCTCCCTGTAATTTGCCTGGACTCTTGTCCAGTTATGCAGTTATACAATTATCCAGTTAGGACTTTTTTAGTTATGCTGTAATAGCCAGACCTGCCGGAGTCACTGCTGCACCTTATTAAAACAATGGCTCTGTCTCAAATCCTACTGAGCTCCTACATAGGCAGCATCTTACGTCATAGTATGCGCTCCCGACATGTAGACTGTCCCAATTCTTACATACCTTAAACATGCTGCTACTGAGGAACCTTATTTAGACCTGATTTTAAAGAATCATCAAACGCTTCCTCAGCCGCTAAGACAATCCCATGATGCACCGCAGGCTAATCTACGAGCAGTGAAGTGGTTTTAAAATGTGAGTTATTTTGATTCTCTCTGGGGTTTTAATGTGTTTCTGGTCATATAATCACACAAAACAGTATTTTATTATCAACTCTGTAACGAGTCCTTCACCATTTACACTTTATACTCCAGACATTAGCATTTATGCTAGCGGATTTTTAAGCCTCGGGCTATTGTTTTAGATGCCGGCTGGTATCTTAGCAACCAGCTAAACCACCGGTGGCGTGCTGCAGTGGCGGGAACAAGCCGTGACGCAGTCTCTCTCTAACTAGAGCGTCTCAGTAATCTGTTTTATGAGGAGAGATGAGGAGAGAACACTGATACTTACACACTCACTACCTAGACAGCCTACTTAGACACTCACTACATAAGAACAACATATATGAAAAATTCCAATCTGGTTTTAGGCCACATCACAGCACAGAGACAGCTTTAGTTAAGATAACAAATGATCTTCTTCTTGCCTCTGATCAGGGCCACGTATCTCTACTGGTGTTACTCGATCTAAGTGCAGCTTTTGACACTATAGATCACACTATTCTCTTGGACAGGTTAGAAAATATAGTTGGAATCACAGGAACAGCGTTATCCTGGTTCACATCTTACCTTAGTGATCGCTTTCAGTTTGTAAAGATAAATAATGTATCGTCTAACACTACAAAAGTGAAATATGGAGTTCCACAAGGTTCTGTTTTAGGTCCTCTGTTATTTACACTATATATGCTACCATTAGGCTCAGTTATAAATAGACATGGAATTAGTTTCCACTGTTATGCCGATGATACACAACTGTACATATCAGCCAAACCAGATGATAAATCCAGATTAGATAAGATAGAAGATTGTGTAAGAGATATTAGACTTTGGATGCTACAGAACTTCCTTCTTTTAAACCCAGATAAAACGGAAGTTCTCCTCCTCGGCCCAAAGGCTGCTCGGACTAAATGTTCAGATTTAATGTTAAATCTTGCTGACTTCTCTGTAGTTCCTGGTTCAGTAGCCAAAAATCTTGGTGTAACAATTGACTCAGATCTGACATTTAATCAACACATCGGTAATATTACAAGAACAGCGTTTCTTCACCTACGAAACATTTCAAAGTTAAGAAATGCGTTATCTGTGTCTGATGCTGAAAAGTTGATACATGCCTTTATAACCTCAAGGCTAGATTACTGTACTGCATTATTGTCAGGATGCTCCAGCAGGAACCTGAATAAACTTCAGTTAGTTCAGAACGCTGCAGCTAGAGTACTAACTAAAACCAGGAAATTCGATCACATCAGTCCAGTTTTATCAGCTACACTGGCTTCCTGTTAAATTCCGTATCGACTATAAAATTCTATTACTGACGTATAAAGCCCTGCACGGTCTCACACCGGAGTACCTGCAAGATTTAATTTCCTATTATGAACCGCCACGTTCACTCAGATCACAGGATGCTGGTTTTCTAATAGTTCCTAAAATTCAGAAGACTACAATGGGGGGAAGAGCTTTTTCCTACAAAGCCCCAAAATTGTGGAATAATCTCCCAGTTAATGTTCGGGACTCTGACACAGTCTCAATATTTAAGTCTAGACTGAAAACATACTTGTTTAGTGTAGCTTTTGGTTATTAATCTTCTCTTTTAGATAAAGGCAGGAGATCTGGGGGTTCTTGGACACAGAGGTTTATGGTAAACTGAGATGTTGGTGCTGTTGTTCCACCACTTCACGCGATCACACAGGTTTGTTGATGGTGGAGTGGGGGGACCCCAGTGTCTCAGGGTACTCTCATGTCCATGTTACCTTCTGGTTCTCTCCTTTTAGTTTAGGCTGTTATAGTTAGATCTGCCGGAGTCGCCAGCCTCACTCTAAAATTCTGAAAATTCATATTCTCTACAGTCTTACTCCTGAGCCCAACTAACTCTTTCTCTTTACTCTTCCTGAGGAAATGACTGTCCTCCTGTCTGTTGAAGGCTGTTGAAGGACTGATCATCGGGCCATCACCCCACCATCACCAGCCAGCTCACCTGTCCATTTACTGCTACACCCTCAGTTACATCACTGTGCCATCCAGATGCACCAGCACTGAGATAGGATGGGACTGTTTCAGCTCACGCCCACTTTACATAAAGACTGTCATAGACTGCCTCAGCCAGAGACTGCCTCAGTCATACACTGCCTCTATCTGTGCAGCTTCTAAAGCTTTGCTATCCAGATTTCAAACAGAGACTCCTTTCTTTGGTATTTAGTTCAAACTGTAAATACTGTTTGACCAGAGGAGGATGGGTCTCCCCTTGTGAGTCTGGTTCCTCCCAAGGTTTCTTCCTCCAGTTGAGGGAGGTGTTCTTGCCACTGTTGCCTCTGGCTTGCTCACTGGGGGATATATGTTATAACTGTTTTCAAAACTCTGTAAAGCTGCTTTGAGACAACATCGTTGTAAAAAGCGCTATATAAATAAAATTGACTTGACTTGACTTGACTCACTGGGGTTTGAGACACGCCCTAGGTGCCTCAGTAGATAGCCTATTTAAGGTATCTAAGTATTGGGACAACCTACATGTCGCATACTATGATGTAAAATTATGCCTATGTAGGCAACTCACTAGGTTTTGGGACACACCCCATATATACTGCTCTCTGTTACCCACAGCAAAACTAACTATACGTGTATTTCTCTGGTTGAGCTGCCCATCCTGTGATCTGATGCTGCTGCTTCATCTGCCGTGACCTGGTGCCCCTGTTTGCCTGCATTCTGGACCAGTTTACCCATCAGGGAGCTTCTTCTTACTGGCCCTGGGGATCGTCTCGCTCATAAAACCCCTTTTTCTCTTAGGTTCCTGATGGGAATGATGAGTTATGGTACTGGTGGAGCCCTTAAAACACATAGATCAGACACATTTATGAGCATGTATTTGGTCACTCTGACAACAAAAGGTTCCTGTAAGATCATTGAGATGTTCTTGAGATCTTCTCACCTCTTAACGTCTAACAGGCTGATGTTTCTCCTAATGGCCCTTTACAGTTCACTTCAAGAAACAAAAAGCAAGATCTGGAAAATCTTTGGGTGGCTCTTCAGATTGTCTCGCTTATCTGAACATGCTCACCACCTAAAATCAAATGGTTCCTACAGGAGCTTCAAAAGGTGCCTTCATAAACCCTACTATGGTTCATGTTCTTTGAGGCTCGTCTGTAATAAAGGTTCCTAAAGCCACACAATCTGTTCTATAAACACCACCGGTTCCTAAAGGAGCTCTAATCTCAGTCAGAACATCCTCAGGTTGATGTATCTGAGTGCAGGACACTCAGCACCTGGACAGCTCCCTCCACACAGCGGAGCGTATCTCCAGCATCTCAGCCTCACCGCTGAAAGAAAGAGGAGCTGCTTCTATTTAGAGCAGCGGCTTTATTTTAATATGAAACAGTGTTTTCCTCCCACGGCGGCTCTTCCGGAGGATTCAGGTGATATGAGGAGGAAATATGAGGCGTCTCCAAACCTCCAGAGCTCCTGAGGCACATCTCTGAATCTACACGATGCAAAGACGAGCGGCGCAGGCCCTCAGAGCTCAGCTTTAATAGTCAGGATTCCTGCAAAACTGACTGTGAGTCTTTGTTTCATATACACGGTCTCACAGTGGACGGTCTGAGTCTCATTATTACCACCAACGAAATCATCAGTGTTCCACAGCAGCAGTGGGAAACATCAGGAGTCGCCTTTCCAGTTAAATCAAATTCAGTTTTTATTATGATTAAGTGTTTTAATTAGAGCAAATTAGCAACGAAGCGTGTTCGGTGAAAAGCTGACATGCAAATATGACACTGTGAGGCTTTTGTCAGGCTCCAAGTAGTAAACAATAACAACTCTGTTATGTGTAAACAATAGATAACGATTTAACCCAGCATGTAAAATACTGTGATGTTCGAATCACAAATGAATCGTTCTCATGAATCGACTCTTTTCTATAAATCAGATTGATTCACCAAATGAATCCTGGTTTTGATGCTCAGCGTTCAGACAGTTTCTAGAAGGAGGAAATGTTTTAATATAATAAAATCTAATATAAAAAACATCCATTTAAGTCAATGGAACCAGACATCTTTCTCAATTTTATTGAAAATACTGAAATGGCAATGTTTTGAAACTTTTTTTTAAAACTTCTCTATCTATTTATCTATCTATCTATCTATCTATCTATCTATCTATCTATCTATCTATCTATCTATCTATCTATGATGCTCAGCGTTCAGACTGTCTTTTACTAAACGACCTTCTAGAAGGAGGAAATGTTATATATAAATAATATATAAACGACCTTCTAGAAGGAATGTTTTTAATATTTTAATAATAATAATAATAATAATAATAATAATAATAATAATAATAATAATAATATATAAAAAATGCATTTTATATGTAAGTCAATGGAACCGGACTTCTTTCTCAAGTATACTGAAAATACACTATATACACTTCATTACATCTATCTATCTATCTATCTATCTATCTATCTATCTATCTATCTATCTATCTATCTATCTATCTATCTATCTATCTATCTATGATGCTCAGCGTTCAGACTGTCTTTTACTAAACGACCTTCTAGAAGGAGGAAATGTTATATATAAATAATATATAAACGACCTTCTAGAAGGAGGAAATGTTATATATAAATAATATATAAAAAAACATGAATTTTATATGTAATTCAATGGAATCAGACTTCTTTCTCAAGTATACTGAAAATACACTATATACACTTCATTAATATCTATCTGTCTATCTATCTATGATGTCTTTTACTAAACGACCTTCTAGAAGGAGGAAAAGTTTTAATATAATAACAATAATAATAATAATAATAATAATAATAATAATAATAATAATAATAATAATAATAATAATATAAAAAACATGCATTTTATATTTAAGTCAATGGAACCAGACTTCTTTCTCAAGTATACTGAAAATACACTATATACACTACATTAGTATATAGTAATAATATTATTAAATAACTGTGAAACTATATAATAAGACGTAAGGAATTATTCCTGGAGCAGAATAAAACATCTGGTTGTGTTTAAAGAACGTTTATAATGTCTTTTAGAAATAAAATATATTCATTTAAAAAAAAAAAAAAAAAAAAAAAAAAAAAAAAAAATATATATATATATATATATATATATATATATATATATATATTAAAAATATTAAACTTGTAGATAAGAAATAATATTTATTACAATTATTTAATTAATGAAATATTTAATGATTTATACAACATTTCACGAGCCAGAGTGAAAAACTAGCCTATTTAACTAAATAAACATCTGTCTGTTGTCCCTAAACTCTTTTTTTTTTATTTTTTTTTTTTTTATTATGAATCGACTCACTCGAAGAACCGACTCCCCGAACTGATCCGAACTCCCCTCCGCTAACAGGATCATGACATTACGGCGCGAGGCGTGACTCGGTTCAACCCAGCCGCGCACCTGTCACACCGCCGCTGTGGAGGAGGCAGCTCGGCGCTCTTCGGCTCCGTCTACCCGCTGACAGGAGGCAGGAGGAGGGCTAGGTGGGAGCAGCACACTTTGTCGACCCCGAGAAACGACTTTTGAAGAGGGGGAAAGAAGACGAAACAGTGTGGAGAAAAGTACGGAGACCATGGCTCGCTGTGAGGGAACCGGCGGGTGAGTAACGTTAGCCGAAAGCTAACGTCCGTTATTTTTGTTTTTGTTTGTTAGCGCTCAAATTAGCACTTTGGCTAAAGCAGTCACAGCTGGAATCGTGTCTGAAATGTGAGGGTTATATAATGTGAGGCTGTTTTTCGATATTTCGCTCTTATTCTAATTCTCCGTTCCACCTTAAATGGTGCAGCAGTTCCATTCTGGCGCCTCAGGCGCCAGAATGGAACTGCTGCACCATTTAAGGTGGAACGGAGAGTTAGAACTTAAACGTGACAGAAAGGAGCTGTTTATTCGAGGTGAAGAAGCCCAGACGAGCTGAACACAGCAGTCCTGGCTCTTATATAAGAAGAGAAGAGGGGGTGTCTGTGCCTCTCGCGCTGTCTGTCCTCATAACTTGATCCTGTCAGGCTCCTGTGGCGGGAAAACTTACCATCCCATCTTGTATCTACACTCACTTTCCTTGTATTACCTTTTTGTGGTCCATCTGTTCCTCTGTATACTTTGTTACCCTGTTCTTCAATGTTTGGGACCCTCAACGGGACCACCACAGAGCAGGCACTCACTGTCCACTCTATTAGACACTCCTACTACTTGCTGGTCCACCTTATAGATGTGCTGAGAATGACCCACCTCCCTAATAGTATCTGCTCTGTGGTGGTCCTGTGGGGGTCCTGATCATTAAAGAACAGACTAATAAAGTATACAGAGAATCAGATGAACTACAGTCTGTAAGTGTAGCTCCCGTATGGTACCTTCACCTACCTGTGTACAGGTAAGCTGTATCACTACCTTCACCTACCTGTGTACAGGTAAACTGTAACACTACCTTCACCTACCTGTGTACAGGTAAACTGTAACACTACCTTCACCTACCTGTGTACAGGTAAGCTGTCACACTACCTTCACTCACATGTGTAAAGGTAAACTGTATCACTACCTTCACCTACCTGTGTACAGGTAAACTGTAACACTACCTTCACCTACCTGTGTACAGGTAAACTGTAACACCTCCTTCACCTACCTGTGTACAGGTAAACTGTAACACTACCTTCACCTACCTGTGTAAAGGTAACCTGTCACACTACCTTCACTTACATGTGTACAGGTAAACTGTAACACCTCCTTCACCTACCTGTGTACAGGTAAACTGTAACACCTCCTTCACCTACCTGTGTACAGGTAAACTGTAACACTACCTTCACCTACCTGTGTAAAGGTAACCTGTCACACTACCTTCACTTACATGTGTACAGGTAAACTGTAACACCTCCTTCACCTACCTGTGTACAGGTAAACTGTAACACCTCCTTCACCTACCTGTGTACAGGTAAACTGTAACACTACCTTCACCTACCTGTGTAAAGGTAACCTGTCACACTACCTTCACTTACATGTGTACAGGTAAACTGTAACACCTCCTTCACCTACCTGTGTACAGGTAAACTGTAACACCTCCTTCACCTACCTGTGTACAGATAAACTGTAACACCTCCTTCACCTACCTGTGTACAGGTAAACTGTAACACTACCTTCACCTACCTGTATAAAGGTAACCTGTCACACTACCTTCACTTACATGTGTACAGGTAAACTGTAACACCTCCTTCACCTACCTGTGTACAGGTAAACTGTAACACCTCCTTCACCTACCTGTGTACAGGTAAACTGTAACACCTCCTTCACCTACCTGTGTACAGGTAAACTGTAACACTATCTGTATGCCAGAGTGGACACATGTTAACCTCATATAGTTTATGAGTGACTCAGATACACTGGTTTAGGTCTGAAGACTCTTCTTTGGTTTATACTGATGTTTTACATTACAGTCAATGGTGAGTGTCCCCCGTTGGAGGGTTCTAAACTCTGGGACGTGCTGCTCTGGGACGCTACTGGTTTAACTCACGACGATGATGAGATACTCTAGCATTAAGCAGCACATTCATATAATAAACGTGTTTATTTATACGCCTCCCGACTCGCTCTGGCGCAGATACTGCAGCAGGGATGCTCCAGTTTCAATGCATGCACACTGCAGCAAGCTCCATATAGACAGCACAAAGCACAAGAACTCACATTAAAGACAGACACGGCCCACACAAGCAGCAGCCGCGCCGCGAGAGAGAGAGAGAGAGAGAGAGTCTGTAGCAAACAACAGAGCCAACAAAGTATATATATATATATTTATCTCATTCTTTTCCAGTAACGGCTTTATTTCAGGCACGGTGTACCTATAGCAGGCGGGCGCCAAGATCAGCTCTTCCTCGCAGGCTTGGTTCCGGCTCCTCTTTTGAAACCTCATTCCACATGCCTTTCATGCCTGCTGCCTGAGAAAAAGAGAAAGCCTTTGATGTCCCCCCCCACCCCGCTCAAGTGGATGCATAGGAGACGCTTCGGAGTATGTTAATACTCTGCGATTGACTTGTGAGTCTTTTAATTAACACGCTTATTTTCTCCGAGCATTGTGAGGAGTGAAAGACTCCGCTCTCTTTCCCGAAACCAGAAACCCATGTTCGGGACGTTTTTGCGGGCCTCTTATTAGAATTCACATGTTGTCGGCAGCCGAAGCCGACTTCTCGGAGCTTCTGGATAATGAAGACGTTGAGCATTAGGTAGCGATTAAGCTCTCAGCCATGCAAAATTAATGAGGCGGAGAAATATATCAAAGGATGAACCTTGGAGATGCAGTAGCCTCGAGTACGCCTACATTAATAATGGTGTTAATTTTATCAGCGCTTCTGTGCCGCGCCGCGGTTTTATTAATTCGCTTTTCTTTCATGTGCCGGCCCCGCGCCCGTCCCTTCTAATGCTCCTCCGCGTCCCGACGCCGCTGCTCGCCGAGCGCAGAATTGATTTCTATTAAGCAGTCAAAGCCAATTGTGCTTGTGAATCGAAAGACCATAGACTCTGGTCGCATTCAATTTAAATTTAATAGGCCCGACCAGAGCGCCGGCCCGGCGTCCAATTCCCGCTCCCTCCGCGCACCTTCCTGAAGAAGGTCCCTCTTGCAGTACAGGTTTGCCGGGTCCGCTACCTGATGAACTGCTGCAGGGAGTCGTGTGATAGCAGCCTGTGGTCAGTAGGTGGCAAAGTGCTCTCGTGGAAGGGAGGAAATCTATCACGAGGACTTGACGTGCGCTTCTAAAAAAGCCTCCCCGTCTCTGAGATCCACTCCAGCACGTTTGTTCTTCCATACTGTCAGTTCCTATAAGGATTCTTTGTGCTGAAGCTCAGCGTTAGTCCTCCGCAGTCTGGGAATTGAACAGATAGAACAGCAGATTCAGACCCAAAAAACGGGATATGGATGTAATTCACTCCCTGAGATATAAACTAAAGATATAAAAAGTCTTTTGAAGTGAACTGGGTTTCTTTATGATAGTATTGAGGGTGTTTGCAGTGGTGGTGATGGTGTTTACAGTGGTGGTGATGGTGTTTACAGTGGTGGTGATGGTGTTTACAGTGGTGGTGATGATGTTTACAGTGGTGGAGATGGTGTTACAGTGGTGATGATGGTGTTACAGTGGTGGTGATGGGGTTTACAGTGGTGGTGGTGATGTTTACAGTGGTGGTGATGGTGTTTACAGTGGTGGTGATGGTGTTTACAGTGGTGGTGATGGTGTTTACGGTGGTGGTGATGGTGTTTACAGTGGTGGTGGTGGTGTTTACAGTGGTGGTGATGGTGTTTACAGTGGTGGTGATGGTGTTTACAGTGGTGGTGATGGTGTTTACAGTGGA
>CM038703.1:3607918-3640418 GCA_021613375.1 Megaleporinus macrocephalus
ACTGTCTGAGAGATGTAAACTACAGCGTAAACTACATAGGTTGCACAAAGTACACCGAAGCATGGCCTGGCGTTTCAGATGACTAAACTACAGACGCTTAATGCTGTGGGCGGTGAATTTACTCACATCTTCCTGGCTTCAACAGAGAGACGCAGAAGCTGCCAGAGCATCTAACCTGATGCTGCTGTGTTGGTTGGCTAGAGACGTCAATTTAAATAAACTACACAGAAATAAACATTATTAAAGAATAAACAGCGGCGGCTGCAGGTATTCAGTTTTATTCAGTTCAGTGTTCCGGATCGTTTTTCTTCGGGATGCAAAAAGCCAGCACGAGCTGTCATGCCGTTTCCATAGCAGCGGGTTCATAGATCGGTTCTAAACATGACAAGGTGTTAAAGTGACATACGCTGTGCGTAGTTATTATTAGCTCATGTAACTTAAGGATTTGTGATGCAACCGTATTCAGGAAAGCTCATGCCAAATTAGTGCAACCGTCGTCAAAATTCATTAAATATCCGTCCAATTGCTGTGAGGATTTGATTAAGTGTTAGTGAGGTCAGGTACTGATGTTAAACATTGCTGTTTGGATTTGATTGAGTATTAGTGGAGTCAGGTGGTGCTGACTCTACTAATGATGCTAGACACAGAACATCTGAACTGTCCAAAGCTCCCATGCTCTGATCTCACCCCAGCTTCTTGTTGGAATTCTTGGAGTTCCACCTTAAACGGTGCAGCAGGACTTCTCACACCGTGGACAAGGTGTGTCCTCCTGCCGGGTCTGTTTAATGGGACGCAGCAGTTACCTGTTCTAGATGTGAACACCCTTGAGTCCACCCTTAGGAACTGAGGGGATACAGTGAGTGCTGGTTTTCACTGCGGTACGGTAGGTACGGTAGGTAGGGCTGGAGCCAATCACAGCGTCATGTAATAACCACTACACCACCGTGCTAACCACTACACCACGGTACTAACTACTACACCACGGTGCTGACCACTACACCACGGTGCTGACCACTACACCACAGTACTGACCACTACACCACTGTACTGACCACTACACCACTGTACTAAACACTACACCACCATAATAACCACTACACTATCGTACTAACCACTACACCATCGTACTAACCACTACACCACCGTACTAACCACTACACCACCATACTGACCACTACACCACCATACTAACCACTACACCACCGTACTAACCACTACACCACCATACTAACCACTACACCACCGTACTAACCACTACACCACCATACTGACCACTACACCACCATACTAACCACTACACCACCATACTAACCACTACACCACCATACTGACCACTACACCACCATACTAACACTACACCACCATACTAACCACTACACCACCATACTGACCACTACACCACCATAATAACCACTACACTATCGTACTAACCACTACACCATCGTACTAACCACTACACCACCGTACTAACCACTACACCACCATACTGACCACTACACCACCATACTAACCACTACACCACTGTACTGACCACTACACCACTGTACTAAACACTACACCACCATAATAACCACTACACTATCGTACTAACCACTACACCATCGTACTAACCACTACACCACCGTACTAACCACTACACCACCATACTGACCACTACACCACCATACTAACCACTACACCACCATACTAACCACTACACCACCGTACTAACCACTACACCACCATACTAAACACTACACCACGGTGCTGACCACTACACCACCATACTAAACACTACACCACGGTGCTGACCACTACACCACCATACTAACCACTACACCACCATACTAACCACTACAGCACCATACTGACCACTACACCACCATACTAACCACTACAGCACCATACTGACCACTACACCACCTTACTAACCACTATACCACCATACTAACCACTACACCACCATACTAACCACTACACCACCATACTAACCACTACACCACCGTACTAACCACTACACCACCATACTGACCACTACACCACCGTACTAACCACTACACCACCGTACTAACCACTACACCACCGTACTAACCACTACACCACCATACTGACCACTACACAACCATACTGACCACTACACCACCAAACTGACCACTACACCACCAAACTGACCACTACACCACCTTACTAACCACTATACCACCATACTAACCACTACACCACCGTATTAACCACTACACCACCGTACTAACCACTACACCACCGTACTAACCACTACACCACCGTACTAACCACTACACCACCATACTAACCACTACACAACCATACTGACCACTACACCACTATACTAACCACTATACCACCATACTAACCACTACACCACCGTACTAACCACTACACCACCGTACTAACCACTACACCACCGTACTAACCACTACACCACCATACTGACCACTACACCACCATACTAACCACTACACCACCGTACTAACCACTACACCACCATACTGACCACTACACCACCGTACTAACCACTACACCACCGTACTAACCACTACACCACCTTACTAACCACTATACCACCATACTGACCACTACACCACCGTACTAACCACTACACCACCGTACTAACCACTACACCACCGTACTAACCACTACACAACCATACTGACCACTACACCACCATACTAACCACTACACAACCATACTGACCACTACACCACTATACTAACCACTACACCACCATACTAACCACTACACCACCATACTGACCACTACACCACCATACTGACCACTACACCACCGTACTAACCACTACACCACCGTACTAACCAATACACAACCATACTAACCACTACACAACCATACTGACCACTACACCACTATACTAACCACTATACCACCATACTAACCACTACACCACCGTACTAACCACTACACCACCGTACTAACCACTACACCACCATACTAACCACTACACCACCGTACTAACCACTACACCACCGTACTAACCACTACACCACCATACTAACCACTACACCACCATACTAACCACTACACAACCATACTAACCACTACACAACCATACTAACCACTACACAACCATACTGACCACTACACCACTATACTAACCACTATACCACCATACTAACCACTACACCACCATACTAACCAATACACAACCATACTAACCACTACACAACCATACTGACCACTACACCACTATACTAACCACTACACCACCGTACTAACCACTACACCACCATACTAACCACTACACCACCATACTGACCACTACACCACCGTACTAACCACTACACCACCATACTAACCACTACACCACCATACTAACCACTACACCACCGTACTAACCACTACACCACCGTACTAACCACTACACCACCGTACTAACCACTACACCACCATACTAACCACTACACCACCGTACTAACCACTACACCACCGTACTGACCACTACACCACCGTTCTAACCACTACACCACCATACTAACCACTACACCACCGTTCTAACCACTACACCACCGTTCTAACCACTACATCACAGTTCTGCCGTAGACTTCTTTTCATGAAAGAGTAAAGTATTGTTCTTATTGCGCTTCATTAGCCTCACATGTTCTGCATTTAACAATGAAGGACGGTTTAATTTGTCCTACGACGGTGTCGTCTTTGTTATACAACATAATATTCCTAACAATAACAATTAAACTTTTTTATGTGGCGCTAAAATCAGGAAACGTTTAAACAACAAATATGGCGCTAATACAGCTTATCACTGTGTGGATTAATTTAGCGCAGTGGGAATTCTTCAGCCCTAACTGTAGGTGAAGGAATCCGCGTGTAGATCTGATGTTGTAAGAAGACGGTAAACTGAGACTGAACTGTAGAAACATTGGCTGCTGAGCCACATCGTTCCGCCGGTGACGCCATGCAGGGGTGTAGTAGGAGACGCTCCCAAATTTATATTTCTTCCGCCTTCTATTTTAATGTGTTCTAATCCAAATCCGCTGCTAAACCCCTAATATTTGTCAATACGGCCCCTCTTTCCCCTCCCCAGGGGTTTTGTATCAATTCCTGCAATAGAGCTGTCACTCCGACATTGAATTACAGCGAAAACGCTCCCGTAGCCTCGTATCAAGTGGCAGCCAGTCAGCCACTTGAAAGGAGATCATAGAAGTAATTACCGAGGCAAACAGTGATGACTCTTCAGCGCACCCGCTACAAAAGACAGGCCCATAAAGAGGCCACCGCTTATCATTCTAACGCGCGAGATTGTGAACGCTGCATATTCCAGCACCCGCAAACACGGCACGCTCGGCCTTGAGACGTTCACGACGGCGTCTTAATTAGGAAGCTGGGAGGCTTTAACCATCAAAATATAAGCTTAACGCCCATATAATGATGCAAATAATTGTATAATTAAACCTCGGCGGTTTATAGAAAACGAGCAAATGGGTAAGATGAGCCATATAATATGAGTGGAGCGAGGGAGAGCTGGAGAGAGAGAGAGAGGCAGAGAGTACGGTGAGAAAGAGAAAAGAAGAGATTATAGAGGAGCCTTTGATGCCAGGCCTGGCTATGGGAATCCTTGTGTGCCTTCAGGGGTAGACTCCTCTCTCAAAGCATCAATAATGAATGAAAGATATCTTGTTCAGTGGAGGACCGAACTTAGCTGGCATACTGATTTCTGACTGTGAACCTTATGTAAAAATTGCATCAGAGCGTTCGGCTTGCCTCATTAAAACCTGTCGCTCTTCACCGTTGCCGTTTAAGAGAGACATATGGGCTGAAAACTGGACGCTGGCTCTGTTTTCAGTGGTTTTCAGGTTTAGGGGGGGCTCGGATTTGTTTTTTGGCTGTCTGGTGGAAGATTAGACTGCTCGTTAGGGGTGGGCGATATGGCCCTACAATAATATCACGATATTTCATGGTATTTTTGTGATAATGATACTCTTGGCGATATGACAAAACATTGAATTAAAAAAATATATTTCAAGAATACACTACTGCAACAAAATGAAAATCAAATTTTATTATTACATACGATATGATATGGCACACCTCTCACTGAGATATTAAAAAATACAAGAATTTTCATCAGATTGTAACAAGTTAATGATCCAGAATGTCACGATACTAAATAATACACTCCAAATATCTCCATATATCCAGAACTGAAGTAAAATGAATGATACTGAACAGATAAAATCTGTCTCTAGTAGATATATAATGAGAAAAGTGTGAATTTTTCTTTTGCTAAAAACAGTAAAAGTAGTACCTGATGTGATAATTAGTGATGGGTGATATGGCACGATATTTGAGGATATAATATCGTTCACCATATTCAAAAATGTTGGCGATATTATTGTGAACGACCCCTACTGCTCATTTCCTACGATGGGGCAAGTTTCCGTGGTGACACACGTCTGGTCATTTAACTCTTGCTTATATGAAGAGATGGACCGATCTGCGATTTTGAGGCCAATCGCCGATCACCTTTTTAGCGTGATCGGCTGATAGCCGATACCGATCGAGGGCGGGGCTATATGCCACGGCAGGGCTACATGCAATTATTAGCACAAGCAAGTCATGAAACATGATCTAAACTGGTTTATTACCATTTTTAATGAGCTCATGTGAAACAGCATAATATTTTTAACAAAATTATCAGTAAATAAACAAAGTAAATCAAACAAATATCTCCAATACTGCAGTCATTACATTTAGACCCTTAGTTTAAAATGAAAAAAGCTAATTAAATAAATGCAGCTAAAACTGCAGTCATTAAACTCAGACTTTGTTATTTTAAACTAAATCTGTAATCATTAAATGTAGAATATTGAATTGTAGCTGTTGTTCTGTTGGTACCGGTCAGATCTGGTCTGTAGGTGTTCTGGGTTGTTTGTTTTGTGTTAGCTGTGTGTGTTAGCTCTGCTGTTACTGATACTCACTGTATTCAGCTGTGTGGTGTCTCTGAAGTGCTGTGTCAGATTAGTAGCGTTAAATGTCTTTATCTTGGTTCCTCAATGAGAGACGCTGATTTTACTAATTTTAAAAACGTCCTGGATGAGTCTGAGTCTCATACGGTAACAAACTGCCAGACAGACGACATGTTTTCTATCAGCGCTTCAGTGAACGCCATAACTGTTCTCGCGAGGCCGCTGCTTTAGTCAGTCTGTGGAAAATGAAATGGTATGTACTTCCACCTAGTGGTTCAGATAGGAATTGCAGGGAGCTGGCCTGAGGTGGTTTCAAGGAGGTCTCCTGTTCCTGGATGAAACGCTAGCTGTAAATACAGAAATTAGGCTCATTGGTTTAAAGCCATCGATCGGCTCTCGGGATCGACTAAACTGGAGAAATATCAGCCGATCACCGATCACATATTTTGATTAAAAGTAGGCTGATACAGATACATGGCCGATTGATCTTTCCATCTCTAGTAATATGGTATATGGTGGCAAAAGCTCACATATGCCTAGTTCACACTACACAATGTTAACCTGGTTTTTCAGTTGCTGACTGTTTTTTCTAGATCATCGTCAAAAACCTCTGCTCGGAGGTAAATCGGCTGTCGAGTGCTCACCAACTAATCGCAGACGCCCACAAACGTCTAGCACGTTTAATATCTAGGCCAGTCGGCAGCTGAGTCAACGGCAGCGTCTAGCTACAGCCAATGAGATCGCATAGAGAGAGAGCCGCGTCACCGTTCACACAACCTCTCCGCGGCTGCGGGCGATACGTATGTTTTCGTTGATAGAATATTGACCTCCAGCTCTCTCTGCAGAACAGACCGTCTCTGCTGGCCCCGTGTTTTTATCCATCTTCATACCGTTTTCTTCTTTCTTGCAGATCAGCGCAGCGACAACGTGTACTGCTGGTTTGTTGACGTCCGTTTTGGAAATAGTGTATGTTCTAAGTGGTATCGCTAGCTCTCACATGTGTTTAGTTTTCCTGTGTTCTCGTGACAAGACTGTGTTTTTGGACCGAAGCCAGATGAGTCAGCGATTCTTCAGAGTGAAAGTCGTGTAATTTGTGACCCTGTGTTGCCAATAAGTCATATATATATATATATATATATATATATATATATATATATATATATATATATATATATATATATATATATATATAATGTCTGCCCTGTTTTTTGGTATATGAGGCTGACTATTGATTAAGTCTTCACCTCGTCCGTGCCTGTGTTATCGTTTCTCTTGGTTTTGACCTGGACTGTTTTAGCGACCACGCTCTTGGATCTGAACTCTATAAACATCATTAAAGCTAATATATCTGCAAGTGTTTGCTCTGTCTCAGCCATTACGACTTCCACTTCTCTTGCTTGCTGCTACTCCATCACAGAATCAACAGAGCTGCATTCTGGAACCGAGCGCTCAGTAAACTATCACTCCGGACCGGTCTCCGCTCTGCCTTTCACTCCAAGAGAAGACTCCGCAGTCTCTTGGTGGAATCATGAATGCGAAGCTTATGAACTCGGTCTGCAGTTTCATACACGTCTTTCTAGGTTCTGTTGTGAATTCCTGGATGAGGAACTTGCTGTGCTCTCGAAATAAACTTTGATTGCCTAGCCACATGGCTGTATATCTGCAAGAACCTGGCGATACAGTACGTATCATGATACAGCGGTCACGATTCAATATATTGTGATATGGCAAGCAAAGTGTCACATTGTGATTTTTTTTATTTTACTATTAAAACACACCACTGTGTGAACAGGTTTATCAATGTTTACAATAGCATTGCGTCCTTGTGCTGCTTGTTAATGTTGGAGTGGAGCAGAAAATGGATTACAACACTGCCATCTAGTGGTCAGAGGTTTAAACACAACATACAATGATTTACTGTCTACCAGGAATCTGTGTATTGATGCTGTGTTTTTGATACACGAAACATAATATCCCGATATTCAATATTTTGATATTTTCTTACACCTCTACCTAGCCACTTTCAAGAAGATCCACAGTTCCATGTTTTCTCCAATTTGGAGATGATGGCTCTGGCTGTCGTTCCTTGAAACCCCAGAGCCTCAACTTTGTAACCATTTCCAGCAGATAGCTGTTCCAGTACCTTCTTTCTCAGCAGATCTCAGCATCGTTTGTACTGCTTGTTGACGTTTTACCCTGCGTCACATGTGCGATGTTCAGATTCCACAAGATGAAGAAGAAAAGATCTGAAGGACGAGTTTGGTCAACTTTACGTTACAAGGTTTACATGGTCGTTATTTATATCATATGACGCGTCTACTGTTATTTACACGCGATGTAGCCGAGAAAGGAGAATATCAGGAGCACGCCGTCCACCCGCAGTGCCCGTTTAATCAGTTTGATCTATTTTATGAAAACATCAAACCTGCGACGCCTCCAAGCCGTCAGCCTACACATGCAAATAAAGGCGAGGGCTGAATGAATGATTTCCGGGAGGCCTGCGAACGAGTCCTGAGGAAACCTCTGCGCTAAACGCTCGCGACACGTTTCGCAGGTCTGAGAGGGAGACGTTAATGCGCGGCGAAGGCGAGGCTCTGGCGTGGAGGCGTAGCTCCTTTCATCTGCTCTGCCTCTCGTCTTATAACTTTTGGAACGGAAGGGGAGGGGTGGGAGCGCTCCACTGCAGATGTTATTTGAAGGGCATGTTATTCTGCTTTAAATACGCCTCTCGTTTGCATTGCAAATGCCTCCATTCTCATCTGAATAATCCTCGCCGTTACCTAATGCGCTGGCACCCGCGTCCGCTTTCATGTGGCTGGCGCACGCGCATCTGCCGCACACCAGTGGGACCCCTCCGAGTGCTCGCGCCCATCCCTCCGTCCCCGTCCCTCCATCCTCCCCATCCTTCCATTCTTTCTCCCAGCCTGCAGCTCTGAGCCCTTTGAATAGAAGGAGAAGAGCTATTTCAAGGTGGTCAGTGGGGAGAAGGTTTCTGGTGACCTTTCTCTTCCCCTCTGTTGCTCGTATGAGTGCTGCGTGTGTGTTAACTTCCCCATGTTTTGCTTACCTTCCTGTGTAAAAGCACTTGGCCGAGCCGGTTCGTATGACTTGAATTTGGATTGTAACCTGATAAGATTTCAGCCACACTTGGTAGTCAAATGCACATCCGGGTAGTCAGATTGAAATCTGATCGCTATGTTTACAGAGGAAAACCAAAATTATCTTTACTTTCAGTGTACGCTACCGCTCAAAAGTTTGGGATCATTTTAGAATTTAATTTCATGCAATTTTCATACAATTTACAAACAATATTGTCCATTTCACAATGAATGTAAGTGTATCAGATGATTTTAAAGAATATAAATGTTTGTATTAAAGTCTATTTTTGTATAGAGGCTTATTTTACATATAGTTCTATTATCAGTAATTCTCAGTCCTCTGTCTAAATCTCCTGGTACGACCACCAATCCAAGTTAAGGATGTTATTGGACTAATTGGTTGTTAGGACACTCTTGCTCAATTGTGATCACAGCTGAAAAACATTCTACTAATAAGTGAGTATAAAAGGGAACAACATTCTAGGTTAGTTTAGTATCTGAAGATCAGCAGTTGATGGCTTGCTGACCGACTCACAATGACCAGAAAGAAACAACTTTCTTTAGAGACCCGTCAGTCCATTGTTGTGTTAAGGAAGAAGATACTCCATTAAAACAAGAACATTTCACTGTGATCCCAAACTTTTGAGCGATAGTGTAAGTCAATGGGATCAGAGTTTTCAAGCTGTTTTGGAGCATTTCTATTGGAGCATTTGTATTCATCATTAAATTTACACACAAATGATAGAAAAATAAAAATCAATAAAAATAAAGATATATGTTTTTTTGGACAGCTGTATCTTTATTGTTATAAAGAGACACAAGAACAAATGTTTAACTTATTAATTGTATTGTTAAGTTATGAAATAGTGTGATATCAGACATGTCGGATTGTATTTCATTTTAATATAATAAATAACATTGTTAATCCTTTCGGTTGAGTGTAGATAGGCAATGGTCTCAAACCCTACTGAGCTCCTACATAGGCAGCATTTTACATCATAGTATGCGCTCCCGACATGTAGACTGTCCCAATTCTTACATACCTTAAACATGCTGCTACTGAGGAACCATCGAACGCTTCCTCAGCTGCTAAGACAATCCCATGATGCACTGCAGGCTGATCTAGGAGCAGTGAAGTGGTTTTAAAATGTGAGTTATTTTGATTCTCTGGAGTTTTAATGTGTTTCTGGTCATATAATCACACAGAACAGTATTTTATTATCAACTCTGTAACGAGTCCTTTACCATTTACACTTTTATACTCCAGACATTAGCATTTATGCTAGCAGATTTTTAAGCATCGGGCTATTGTTTTGGATGCCGATCGGTAGCTTAGCAACCAACTAAACCACCGGTCATGTGCTGCAGTGGGGGGAACAAGCCGTGACGCAGTCTCTCTCTAACTAGAGCGTCTCAGTAATCTGTTTTATGTGGAGAGATGAGGAGAGAACGCTGATACTTACACAGCTGCTACCTAGACAGCCTACTTAGACACCCACTAGGGTTTGAGACACAGCCACTGTGTTCTTACATTTACATTTACGGCGTTTAGCAGACGCTCTTATCCAGAGCGACTTACAAAAGTGCTTAGTGTTTGGACAGAGTATGAATATCTCTATTTAGTACAAACAGGTTTAAGTCCAAACTACTCTTGAGCTCAAACACTACCATAAACAAGCGCTGATACCTAGAAAGAAGACAACACAATATAAGATTAGACACAGAGCAACACCTAGCAAGACTGGAACACCTACAGAGAAGAGAATAAATACAAGACTACATACAGTATCAGTGCAGTACTTATCCAGAGTTCTAAGAAGATAAAGTGCAGTTACGGTTTATACCAATGCTTCAGTAGATCAGTGCTTATAAGTGCTTCACAAAGAGATGGGTCTTCAGTCTGCGTTTGAAGACCGCGAGAGAGTTTGCTGTTCGGACAGCCAGTAAAAGTTCGTTCTTTCCACCAAGTTCGTCTGGGACTCTTATTTTGAAGGGCTCGGTCGCCCAGCTGGCTAAGAGATACATGTGTTTTTTGGACACCGATGATGTGCAGTCCAGTTTATGTGCAACAACCAATCACCAGAGCTGCAGGGCTTCCGTGATAAACGCATCATCAGAGCTGCGATGGCAGAACAGATCACATGACGCCACAAACTGTTGAAGCCTAATGAGCTTAATTCCTCGCTCTGGAATTAAATCTGGGAGACCAGTAACGTAGCTATTCACCCAAACGGCCAGTTACCACAATAATCACACCTGGAGACGTTACCATGTGGTAAAACTTAAGTTTAATACAAACACAGCATAAAACAACGTCCTGGCTCAGAGCTGGCTGTTATTATGTGTGTTCTTAATCCTCATTGGTTAGAAGCTTTGCGGACACCTATCATGTTTTAACTGTTCATTGTTAAAAAAAAAAAAAAAAAAAAAAATATATATATATATATATATATATATCCTCTAAAGCTTTCTAGACCCTGTATTTACACTATCATATCTAGTAGCGTGAAAGTTTGTTTTCATTCAGTATTCAACATATCTCTTGTTTCATAATTAGCATTTCAGATCATTAAAAGACTCCAGCACCACAGATTTATACTCTCTTCTTCTAAAGGGTTCTGAACTGCTCTTATTGTTTGTAACTGTCTTTGAAAGCACTACATCACGACTGCGGTTGAATCCACTTTTCTTTCTTTCTATTATTTCTCTATTGCGTCTACTTAATCAGCTGTAAATAGATTTTTCGCGTTGGCTGCTGAAGCTCTTTTCTAACCTACTTCTGCAACAGCATCTGGCTGCTCTCTCTGACCACCAAGGCCAGCCATAGCTGTATCTCTAACACGCCCATTCTGTTAGCCAACTGGGAAATACTGAGTATTTCAAAATAAGAGTCCCAGACCAGTTAACAACACAGTGTTTATCTATACTTAACCAAAAGCATTAACAGTGACATTATCAAACAAACTACAATCCAACATGTCTGACACAGTATTTCATAACTTATATATAACATTTATTCTTGTGTACTTTTATAACAATAAAGATAACAATGCCCAAAGAAAAACTTCTCATTTTTGTCTATTTTTATTTTCCTACCTTATTTGAACGCGACAGCTTCCGTTTACATTGTGTGAAAACTTCAGTGGACCAATAGAAAAGCTCCAAAATAGCTTGGAAAGAATTCTGGTTTCATTGACTTACATTGAAAGCAAAGACAGTTTCGAAGGTATGTGTTTTTCTTTGGACTGTGATGATATATACTGCATTGGGGACATCATTATATTTAAAAACACTTTATTATTAAATATTAATTAGTAATATTACAGTATTAATAGAGTAAGTAGTGCTTTTACATACATCAATGTGTTTATTTAACCCTTTCCAAGCTTCTCCTAAACAACCCAGTATTATTATCAGTTCTCATCTAATACCTGCTTTGACTGCTCAGTACTTCATTAAACTAAATCAAGATTTGCTGCTGAAGGAACTGAACACATTCATACAATGTCTGGGGCGTCCAGGAGAAATCTGGAACCTAACTTTGTTCTTCAAACTGGATCAAGATCTGATCTACTTCTCTCACAATAACATATTCATGTTACTTTGTATTGTATGTATGATTATTTATCTGTTCTAATCAGATCTGGTGGTGGAAATACACTTACTGATCAGATGAAGGCTTTTAAAGAGGGTGACTTTTTGAACAGTTAGAGTGATAAAGCCCTGTGTTGGGGGACGTTTGACAGCGGCAGCACATTTGGTGGTGGCAGCGAATACAATGGCAGCTGTAGAGACTCTGAGAGGAGGTGCAATGCAGCAGATTTTTCAACTCTGTGACAACGCAGAAACGCTGCTCTGATTATTCTTCCTCCTACAGAATCTTCTCATCTCTCTCTCTCTCTCTCTCTCTCTCTCTCTCCCATTCGCTCGCCCGCTCTCTCTCGATCTCGCTTTGCCTCACAAATGAGTTCATTTCAGTCTCATCTGCAGTTCTCTGGAAGTAATTACAGCATCCACATTAAAAATACGCTGCTCAAAAGGACTCCCCTCTCGGCGCAAGACTTTCACTTCCCCTTTATTAGCCGGGAATGTAGGCGGCCTTAATGAACCAAACTGAATAAATCTCGTTACCAGCTGATGAACACATTCATCCCACTCGTTCCAGGCCTCGCCATTTTTCTATGAGGAGTGACTGTTTCTGCAGCAAATGGGATGATTGCCAATTACTGTAAGGCTAAATAAATCAGATGTTCTGAGCCCCGCTTTGTGGACTACCTGATCTATAAGCGTCTCCGTAACTCGAGAACCAGGAATTACGTCCTTTGTTCTCTCTGTATAAGCATCCGAATGCCGCGCTGTCAGAAAACGCGGGGCCTCGCTTTCCGCTGCACCCGCTTTACGTAACCGCGTTTATAGCGCTATGCTAAAGCGTGCTATTTTTACACGCCCGCTATTAAAGTCTTTGAAAGCAGGCCTGCTCTGCAGCTGCGGGTCTCTCGCTGCTAGCCTGAATGGTGATTCACCTCTCGCTGAACCTCGGCAGTAGGTAGATGCCAGTGTGGCTGTTGGCACCGCCAAGCCCGCTGCTCTGCCAAGCGTTTGTACCCGTCCGCCGCGTCTGGCGAGGGTCTTCCCTGGCAAGATGCCCACATCCCCAAAAGAAGGCCACCAGAAAAAGACAGGCGCTAAATCCTCTTCAGAATGTGGCGCCGCGGCCATTCACCGCTACTCTGGAAATCTCCTTAGCGCCCCCACCCCGGTCCAGGCTGCTGAGGCGGCCTCCGTCACTGGAGCGTTACAGCTGTCAGCTTTTTTTTTTTGTGAGTGTGTTCGCTATCGCGTTCCAGGGATATTTTGGGAAACAATTGGAAGACGAGAACGACTCCACCCTCATCTACTCATCCGCATCTCCTTCCTGGCCACCTCCCTCCCACCTTCCTGTGAGACTTCCCAGTTGGCGAGCCTACGAGCTCCTCGGTAGTCAGCAGAGGGTCTGTTGATAACTGACAGGCCTTAACCTCTTTCTCCAGCTCAGTGGGACTGAAGTTGACCCATATATTGTTTTTTTTTATTTTAATAAAATTAATTTGGGGCAGTCGTAGCCTGAAGGTTAGGGATCTGGTCTTGCCGGTTTGATACACCACCATACTTACCACTACACCACCGTACTAACCACTACACCACCATACTAACCACTACACCACCGTACTAACCACTACACCACCATACTAACCACTACACCACCGTACTAACCACTACACCACCGTACTAACCACTACACCACCATACTAACCACTACACCACCGTACTAACCACTACACCACCATACTAACCACTACACCACCATACTAACCACTACACCACCGTACTTACCACTACACCACCGTACTAACCACTACACCACCGTACTAACCACTACACCACCATACTAACCACTACACCACCATACTAACCACTACACCACCATACTGACCACTACACCACCATACTAACCACTACACCACCATACTAACCACTACACCACCATACTGACCACTACACCACCATACTAACCACTACACCACCATACTAACCACTACACCACCATACTGACCACTACACCACCGTACTAACCACTACACCACCGTACTAACCACTACACCACCGTACTAACCACTACACCCCCGTACTAACCACTACACCACCGTACTAACCACTACACCACCATACTTACCACTACACCACCGTACTAACCACTACACCACCGTACTAACCACTACACCACCATACTGACCACTACACCACCATACTAACCACTACACCACCATACTAACCACTACACCACCATACTAACCACTACACCACCGTACTAACCACTACACCACCGTACTTACCACTACACCACCGTACTTACCACTACACCACCGTACTTACCACTACACCACCGTACTTACCACTACACCACCGTACTAACCCCTACACCACTATACTAACCACTACACCACTATACTAACCACTACACCACCGTACTAATCACTACACCACCATACTAACCACTACACCACCATACTAACCCCTACACCACTATACTAACCACTACACCACTATACTAACCACTACACCACCATACTAACCCCTACACCACCATACTAACCCCTACACCACTATACTAACCACTACACCACTATACTAACCACTACACCACCATACTAATCACTACACCACCGTACTAACCACTACACCACCATACTAAACACTACACCACCATACTAACCACTACACCACTATACTAACCACTACACCACTATACTAACCACTACACCACCATACTAACCACTACACCACCATACTAACCACTACACCACCGTACTAACCACTACACCACCGTACTAACCACTACACCACCGTACTAACCACTACACCACCGTACTAACCACTACACCACCGTACTAACCACTACACCACCATACTAAACACTACACCACCGTACTAACCACTACACCACCGTACTAACCACTACACCACCGTACTAACCACTACACCACCATACTAACCACTACACCACCATACTGACCACTACACCACCGTACTGACCACTACACCACCGTACTAACCACTACACTACCATACTAACCACTACATCACCGTACTAACCACTACACCACCATACTAACCACTACACCACCATACTAACCACTACACCACCATACTGACCACTACACCACCATACTAACCACTACACCACCATACTAACCACTACACCACCGTACTAACCACTACACCACCATACTGACCACTACACCACCATACTGACCACTACACCACCATACTAACCACTACACCACCATACTAACCACTACACCACCGTACTAACCACTACACCACCGTACTAACCACTACACCACCATACTAACCACTACACCACCATACTAACCATTACACCACCGTACTAACCACTACACTACTGTACTGATCAACTGAACAATCATACAGCTAAATAGTTTTTTACAGTTTGATGTTTGTTCAGTTCACGTCTTCCTCTGAGCTCAGTATTCCTGCTGCTTTATCAGAAACATGCTCAGGATCAGTTTCATTCCCAGGAAACGGAAGAATAAATTGAGCCACATGCAGACCCCTGGAATTTTAATTAATGGTCCCATCCTGTCCTTGTAAAATCTGCATTGCCAGTCCCAGGATTCCACAAATTCCGGCTTCTGGCTTCCGCTTTCGCTCATGGGAATGGCTCAGCTGGTCCAGATTCCTGTTTGGTTCTGATAAAGATCTGAAGTCCTGTGAATTACAGATGAGACAATTCCGGCTGCAGATCAGCTTGTCTTCCACAGATAAGTCGCTCTCGGTCCAACTCTACACTGTACAGCAGAAGAAATAAGTACATGTTGTGTCCAAACGTATCCAGACAGTCTTTCCAACGAGCAGAATAAAACGGGAAGCTCTGGAAAAACAGTGGGTGGAATTTGGGAGGAAAACTGTGATAAAAATAGGGGTGTAAGAAAATATCGAAATATGGAGTATTGCGGTATTATGTTTAGTGATACTGTATCGATTCTCAAACACAGTATTGATTATTAACAGTTTACATGCAAAGACTCCTGGCAGGCAGTGAATCACTGTGTGTTGTGTTTAGACTAGGGTTGCCAATTGGTGGAACATTTCCTATAAATTTCCAGTAAATTACTGGTAGTTTTCCACAGGAACGTAAGCTCAGGAACTTTGGAAATATTTCAAAATGTCAACTTTCCATGAAGATTTTGGAATCTTGGGGAATTTCTGGGAATTTATTGGAATTAATAGCAAAAATACTGGATAATTTAAAGGAACTATATCATACACTATCATCAATATACCATCACCTGCAGACATGAAGGCATAACAATACAAATAGTAACTATGACAAGCAGAAGTCAAAGCTAACCTGCTAACCTGCTAGCCTTGGTAAACTAGTCTCTTTAATGAAATTGCTCGTTAATTTTTTCTGATTGATCAGATTGTGAGCGACTGTGATATTACATCTTGATCTAATAGCTGATTAAATGGTTCGATGCTATTACTGTCAATAAAAATCTGAACCTCATCAAAGCTTACCTGACTTCAGGTAGTCCTTTGGTGCATGCAGGAGGGCGTGGTTTCAATAGCCCTTCAGTGTGTAAGGTGCAGCTTTGCTATTTAACTGTTTTTTTTACCAACGGTGTGTAAGTTTCCCCCCTTTAGCTTCGAATATTCCCATTTTATTCCCATTAATTCCTGTTAATTCCCATGGTTTATCTTTATGTATTTAATGTTTATTTTATATTCTTTTATTTGATTTTTTTTAATTTATATTTATATATCATCTATATTAAATGTTTATTTACAATTTGTATTTCATTTATTATTATTATTATTATTATTTTAGTTCGTCATCAGTTTTAATCTCCTATTTAAATGTTTTTAATCGCTTAAATTGTAAATGCTCGGCTGCATTGCAAATCAGGGTCACCCCTCAATGTATTTTCGAGATAAAGGTTGATTGACTGATTGATTGATTGATTAAAGAGCCACAGTGCTGGTGAATGGAACCAGACGTCCACCTCTAAAAGCTCCCACCACTCACAGAAAGTTATTACAGGAAGTATTTATTAATACACTGCCTGAATATACTGATCATATTTTATGATAGTGTATGTAATAATCATGTGTAAGAGTATTAATATTAATTATTTGATCAGGACCCCCACAGAGCAGATACTATTAGGGAGGTGGGTCATTCTCAGCACTGCAGTGACACTGATGTGCTGGTGTGTTAGTCAGTGTGTGTTGTGCTGTTCAGTATATAAGTTTCTCACCTTTAGCTTCGAATATTTATTCCCATTAATTCCTGTTAATTCCATGGTTAATTTCTCAACTTTAATATTGGATTTTCCCAGAATCCAAAACTTCTGTGTCCTGTACAGGCTGGAGTTTGAACTGTAGGTGTTATTAATAAAGCTGGATCTCCTGGAATATCCCAAAATAACTACTGCAAAGTGGTCCTGTTTCAGAGGGGGGCTGTTTTTCCAGCGTTCGTGACAGACAGCGCTGACAGAGATCCCCTGCTGTGACAGACGTCTGCGTGTGAGTTTGGATGGCTTTGGCTTTTTACCTTGGTGGCACAGCAGAGCAATAAAACCACAATCACTGTTTTATTAATTTTGGTGGAGAGCGCCAATTACACGCTAATTACCGCCAGACGTAATTGGGTTGTCGGGGCGCGAACTCGTCTTTATGAATGCGAGCCGAGCCGGTTTGGATGCGCGCTCGGTCTTTAGGAAGATCAGTGTTTTTCTTTTTCAATGGTGAGTGTGTTCGGCGAGGCTGTCGTCTGATTAACCGATCAAGCTCTCATCAGATCTGACAGAACCAGCCGTAACCGCTGCCGCGACGTATAGAAGGATCAGTCGAGCGGCCCATCGGCTTAAAAGAAAGAGATACAGACTCCAACTGCGTCCTTATCTAACACACAGCCGATCCAAACCCCCACCCCAAACACGTCTGCCTCGTCTGCCTCGCCTGCCTCGTGTCTCTTCTTTCTGCAGAGAGCCATCACGGCGCTGATCAAAAGTGTTGCGAATGACAGGGCGAACAGCGTTTGAAACGGGGGCCTGTCTTTGAAATGCTAAAGACCAGTTGCATCTTTAGCATCTTCAGATTGTCAGGCCTTTGTGGAAAGAGCACCGAAGATCTTATCTCACGCGTCGAGCCTCCTGGAGTCTGTTTGCGACCCGCGTCACCGGATCTGAGCCGCTAAACGCTCGCGACCGCGCTTGTTAAACTTGACATTAGCGCGAACATGTGAAATCAAAGCAGCGTCTGCGGGCTGTTTAATTACGCGACCCGAGAAACGAGGATTCTGTGGTAATTGCACACGATGCTAATAATAACAGCTTTATTCGCTGGAGCGCTCGTCCTACATGAAACGGCTCGAAGTGCTTTGAAGTCGTATAGTGTGTTCAAAAAGGTTCAAAAGCAAATGTTTTGAAATGTTGCTTAAAGGAAAAATACAAACAATGGTTAATAATATTTATGTATTATTAGATGGTTACAGTGTAAACAAAGTCATTCTGGGCGTGTGTGTATGTGAAATGCTTCAGTGGCTGGATCACCTGTCAGGTACCAAGAGTTTTTTTCAGAAAGCCTGTGATTTTTTTAAATAAGTTTAAGTTTTAATTATTAGTATCTTATTGTTTATTTGTATGTATTTTATGTTTATTTTAAAGACTTTCATTAAATTTTTTTCTATCATGTTTGTTTTAAAAAAGTTTTTTTCTTTCTATTAGGATTTTAATTGTTATTATCTTATTGTTTATTTTTATGCATTTTATGTTTATTTTATATTCTTTTATTTGATTTTTTTCTCTCATGATTGTTGTAAATGAGTTTATTTTTTATCAGTATTTTATTTTTATTATTATCTTATTTTTTTATTTTTATGTATTTTATGTTTATTTTATATTATTTTATTAGATTTTTTCTATTTTTTACATTTTTATTTTTTCATCTATATTAACTGTTTATTTACAATTTGTATTTCATTTACTATTATTATTTTAGTTTTTTATCAGTTGTAATCCCTTAAAATATAAATGCTCAGCTGCATTGCTAATGAGGGTCATCCCTCAATGTATTTCCGAGAAAATAAAGGTTGATTGATTGATTAATTGATTGATTAAAGAGCCACAGTGGTGGTGAATTGAACCTGACGTCCACCTCTAAAAGCTCCCACCACTTACAGAGAGTTATGTGTATGTATTAATCGTGTGTAAAAATATTAATTAATGAATTATTTGGTAACCACCTCCCTGTATATCTAAACTGTACCAGCTGCTATGTCTGATCCACTCACACCAGCACAACACACACTAACACACCAACACCACGTCAGTGTCACTGCAGTGGTGATAATGATCCTCCTCCCTGATAGTATCTGCTCTGTGGTGGTCCTGTGGGGGTCCTGATCATTAAAGAACAGAGTAATAAAGTATACAGAGAATAAGATGAACTACAGTCTGTAAGTGGAGCTCCTGTATGGTCAGTGAACAGTGAGTGGAGGTCCTGTATGGTCAGTGGAGCTGATACAGTGGACAGTGAGTGGAGGTCCTGTATGGTCAGTGGAGCTGATACAGTGGACAGTGAGTGGAGGTCCTGTATGGTCAGTGGAGCTGATACAGTGGACAGTGAGTGGAGGTCCTGTATGGTCAGTGGAGCTGATACAGTGGACAGTGAGTGGAGGTCCTGTATGGCCAGTGGAGCTGATACAGTGGACAGTGAGTGGAGGTCCTGTATGGTCAGTGGAGCTGATACAGTGGACAGTGAGTGGAGGTCCTGTATGGTCAGTGGAGCTGATATAGTGGACAGTGAGTGGAGGTCCTGTATGGTCAGTGGAGCTGATACAGTGGACAGTGAGTGGAGCTCCCTGTATGGTCAGTGGAGCTGATACAGTGGACAGTGAGTGGAGGTCCTGTATGGTCAGTGGAGCTGATACAGTGGACAGTGAGTGGAGGTCCTGTATGGTCAGTGGAGCTGATACAGTGGACAGTGAGTGGAGGTCCTGTATGGTCAGTGGAGCTGATACAGTGGACAGTGAGTGGAGGTCCTGTATGGTCAGTGGAGCTGATACAGTGGACAGTGAGTGGAGGTCCTGTATGGTCAGTGGAGCTGATACAGTGGACAGTGAGTGGAGGTCCTGTATGGTCAGTGGAGCTGATACAGTGGACAGTGAGTGGAGCTCCTGTATGGTCAGTGGAGCTGATACAGTGGACAGTGAGTGGAGGTCCTGTATGGTCAGTGGAGCTGATACAGTGGACAGTGAGTGGAGGTCCTGTATGGTCAGTGGAGCTGATACAGTGGACAGTGAGTGGAGCTCCTGTATGGTCAGTGGAGCTGATACAGTGGACAGTGAGTGGAGGTCCTGTATGGTCAGTGGAGCTGATACAGTGGACAGTGAGTGGAGGTCCTGTATGGTCAGTGGAGCTGATACAGTGGACAGTGAGTGGAGGTCCTGTATGGTCAGTGGAGCTGATACAGTGGACAGTGAGTGGAGGTCCTGTATGGTCAGTGGAGCTGATACAGTGGACAGTGAGTGGAGATAGAAGGAGGTGGTATTAATGTGATAGGTGATCGGTGTGTATATGTAACAAACAAATAAACAAGCAGAATATCTTAAAATCACAAATAGACTAATTATATTAATATAACGTTCTTATGCAGTAATTAAGCTGACTTGTTTCTCTCATATAGATAGTCAGTAAAACTTAAACTTACTAAAATTACTCCAAACAAGTAAATATAACCAGAAATTAGAGATCGGCAGATATATCGGCCTGATATTTGCCATTTTTTAATATATCGGCTCGGCTGATATCAGCGTTTCGCAGCGCCGATTTAAAGTCAGGCACATCTGCATCCACTTGTTATTGTTATTAATATTATTAGTGTGACATTTTAGCAAATAAAGCGGAAAACCTCTAGATATCGGCTCTAAAAATTGGCCGCACATATCAGCCATCGGCTGACCCTGACCTCTAAACATCGGCATCGGCATCGTCTATAGAAAAACCTGTATCGGTCCATCTCTACTAGACACGATTGAGACAATCTTATAATAAGTTTATAATTACAAAACCAGACATATAGGATACATGAACTAGATATAAGATACTATTTGCAGTGTAGCTGTTATTACTCGAGGGCGGAGCTCGACTAAACACTACATTCTGTATACAGTCTACTACATACATCCATATCCAGATGTTCTTTCACTCTTTTTGTTTGTACTGCACTTTTATTTATAGAATCTCAGAACACTCTGTACCACCGTCTCAACCAGTGAGTCTTCTGTTCTTTATATTTATATCTATTTAATTTGGTCTGCACTGTTCCTTTCTGCTGCACTCAGTACTTTACTTTTAACATACAACTCTGCACACAACTCTCTGTGTGTGTGTGCGTGTATGTGTGTGTGTGTGTGTGTGTGTGTGTGTTTGTGTGTGTGTGTAGGTTGGGTGTACTACTTCTGTAGTGTCAGTTATCGTGCACTGTGAGCTTCTGTAACCAAACACAAATTCCTTGTATGTGTAAACATACTTGGCAAATAAAGTCAAATTCTGATTCTGATAAACACACCAGTTCTCTGGTTCTTATGGCTCTGCGACGTGTCACAGAAGTTTCTACTCGTTCCACCGAACACGCCTCTCTCTAATTGGGCTCGTGTGTGATAACAGTAGCTTCGTTGCAGGCGGCGTCTCTGTAGTCGGGTCCGTTTGAAGAGGTTACCGCGAGTCCATCAGAGCTGATCAGGCCTTTGATCCTGGGCTTAGAGCCGCGAGACCGTGGGGCCGGCTCTTCGGCAGCAAAATCCATCCAGGAGCTTTGCGCTTCATGGCGGGGAACGGGGAGCGCGGCGCCGAGCGCTGAGAACTCTTTAAAGTGGGGTTTGATTGGGCCGGCCTCTGAGGGAGCGCTCTTACGGAGGAGTCAGACAGATGAGCCCTGCTCGTCCGCCGTGCGAATTTCAATGACTCTTTGCCTATAGATGTACTCCGTATGAAACAGCTGGCCTCGTCCACAGAGTCGTTCTCATCCGGAGAGGCGGGGCGCGTCTGCGCACACGTAGAAATGTTGAAACGACGGAGGTGGACGGTGGAAGCGGCGGCGCTACGTAGCACTTTCGGCATGAAAGGAACGAGTCGGTGCTTATATTCCCAACTGTCAGGTTTTCATCTTCAAATGGACCCTGTCATAGTCCCTCTCGCGCTCTCTCTCGCGCTCTCTCTCGCGCTCTCTCTCGCTCACTTTCATTGTCTCTCTCAAACTCTGGAATGAATATTAATATCTGACTATAAACAGAGACCCTAATGCCAAACAATTCCACGAGGAGTGCCGCTGATACCGTATTTAACATCCCAGGCTCTCTGTCGATCTCTCTTGATGGAATCAAATGGCGGCTGTTGTTTGTTTGGAAGGACTGTCAGGATCACAGGGCTCGTGTTCATGTGTTTGCAGGATGAGGGGGGGGGGGCGGCGACAGCGCGAGAGCGTGTTTATGCGCCTGTTTGTTAGTCAGTGTCATGAAGTTAAACTCAGCGGCAGAGACGAGCTATCAAAGTCAGGCCGATGCTGGAGGGCGTGCTGCTCCGGGTCTCTAGTTGAAAAACTGATGAGCCGAAAAACGTTTCAGCTAACTACAGTTCTGAGTTCTGTTTACATCAGAAGAACACAAATAAACAAATCCATCCATCATCTTCTGCATTATCCCGCTAGTCGGGGTCACGGGGGGGCTGGAGCCAATCCCAGCATCATCAGACGAAGGCGGGGTACACCATGGACAGGTCACCAGTCCATCACATGACCAACACACTCTCACTTATACCTACGGAGAGTTTAGAGTGAGGATCCTAACATGCATGTGTTTGGACTGTGGGAGGAAACCGGAGAACCCGGAGGAACCCACTCAAACACAGAGAGACCCTACACACTCCACACAGAACCACCCAGACCGGGAATCCCACCCAGATCACCTTACTGTGAGGAGACAGTGCTGACCACTACACCACCATACTGACCACTACACCACCATACTAACCACTACACCACCGTACTGACCACTACACCACCATACTAACACACTACACCACCATACTGACCACTACACCACCATACTGACCACCTACCCACCATTACTGACCACTGCTCCACCGTACTAACCACTACACCACCGTACTAACCACTATCCCCACCTAATAATCACTACACCACCATACTAACCACTACACCACCCATACTGACCACTACACCACCGTACTAACCACTCACCACCATACTAACCAACTACACCACCATACTGACCACTACACCACCGTACTGACCACTACACCACCGTACTGACCACTAAACCCCGTACTAATCACTACACCACCATACTAACCACTACACCACCATACTAACCACTACACCACCGTACTGACCACTACACCACCGTACTGACCACTACACCACCGTACTAATCACTACTCCCACCATACTAACCACTACACCACCATACTAACCACTACACCACCGTATCTGACCACTACACCACCATACTGACCACTACACTACCATACTGACCACTACACCACTATACTGACCACTACACCACCGTACTAACACACTACAACCACCGTACTGACCACTACACCCACCGTACTAACCATTAAACCACCGTACTAACCACTACACCACCATACTAACCACTACTCCACCGTTCTAAACACTACACCCACCATACTAAACACTACACCACCGTACTAACCACTACACCCACCAATACTGACCACTACACCCACTATACTGACCACTACACCACCGTACTGACCACTACACCACCATACTAACCACCACACCACCGTGCGACCACGACACCACCGTACTGACCAACACCCCGTACTGACCACTACACCACCATACTGACCACTACACCACCGTACTGACCACTACACCACCATACTAACCACTACACCACCATACTAACCACCACACCACCGTGCTGACCACTACACCACCGTACTGACCACTACACCACCGTACTGACCACTACACCACCATACTGACCACTACACCACCGTACTGACCACTACACCACCATACTAACCACTACACCACCATACTAACCACTACACCACCGTACTAACCACTACACCACCATACTGACCACTACACCACCGTACTAACCACTACACCACCATACTAACCACTACACCACCATACTAACCACTACACCACCGTACTGACCACTACACCACCATACTGACCACTACACCACCATACTGACCACCACACCACCTTACTAACCACCACACCACCGTGCTGACCACTACACCACCGTACTGACCACTACACCACCGTACTGACCACTACACCACCATACTGACCACTACACCACCGTACTGACCACTACACCACCATACTAACCACTACACCACCATACTAACCACTACACCACCGTACTAACCACTACACCACCATACTGACCACTACACCACCGTACTAACCACTACACCACCATACTAACCACTACACCACCATACTAACCACTACACCACCGTACTGACCACTACACCACCATACTGACCACTACACCACCATACTGACCACTACACCTCCTGCATGTAAACTGTTCATCAATAATCAATATTGTGTGTTTTAATCGATACAGTATCACTGAAGATAATATCACGATATTGAATATTTCTATATTTACAGTTAATAGCAGTTACTACACACTGGCTGTTCACAGGCGGTCAGTAATTGTGTTTAGGATCTACGCAGCTGTTCTAATGAACAGAGAACAGAGAACCGTGGCGTGTATCAGTCTCACATCGTCACATTCTCATGTTCTTGTATCTTTGGCAGCACAGGCAGGCACTCACACTCACACTCACACTCACACTCACACTCACACTCACACTCACACTCACACTCAGGCCTGTATTTTCCTCTCACCCCAGACTGATTATCTCTCCCTCGTTCTCTCCCTCTCTGATCTCCTCGTGATTGATTGTGACCTTACATTTCCCCTTTGGCATTGTCATGGTTCCACTCTATGAAGAATGAGCGCGGGAACCCAAACCAATGATCTTTTTCACATCCAGCAAAAAGGACTGTGAGTCTGAATAATTCAATTTGTATCCATCAAAGCCGGCTGTGCACTCACGGGCTTTTACCCAGCGTGCCCTGCGCTGAAGGATGGCGAGTAGCTCTCTTTGTTTGTAGCACTGATCCTGATCCTGTTCCCAGTGCTAAGAGAGAGAACTGACGATGCTGGTATTTCATGTTTATGGATCATGAGCTGAAGTGTTTCCCAAACAAGCAGTGACTTGTCAACGCTGGACCAGCATGATTTGATGGTACGTTTGGATTAACTAACGAACTAACCTACTAATGACTTCCCCCCCAAAAACCATCACAGTGAGTTTAACCACAGAGGTTTAAACCAGAGTACGGCCAACCGGTCTTTCACGGTCTTTCAGTAGCTTAACCTGCATCAATGTATTAAGCCTTTTGTGGCACTTACAGATGGAAATCGGACATAATCGGACCATGTGGTACATATAGAGCTGCCATACGCAGCCAAATCAGATATTTGTAGGTAGTGCGTATAGAAAACTTTACCAAATCTGCTTGGACATATTACATGCAACATGAAACTCATTGCCCTACAGTCTTTGCACTAGGCAGCCACCTACATTACCAGTCAAAAGTTTGGACACAGCTAACTGAAAGACTCAGTCAGAGACTGCCTCAGTCAGAGACTGCCTCGGTCAGAGACTGCCTCGGTCAGAGACTGCCTCTATCTGTGCAGCTTCTAAAGCTTTTACCATCCTGATTTTAAACAGAGACTCTTTTCTTTGGTATTTAGTTTATTAAACTGTAAACACTAGAGATGGACGGATCAGTGTTTTTGAAGCCGATTCTCATCGCCGATCACCATTTAGTGCAATTGGCTGATAGCCGATACCGATAGAGGGCGGGGCTATATGCCACGGCAGGGCTACATGTAGTTATTAGCACAAGCAAGTCATGAAACATGGTCTAAACTGGTTTATTACCATTTTTAATGAGCTCATATGAAACAGCATCATATATTAAACTAAATTAACAGTAAATAAACAAAGTACATCAAACAAATATCCCCAATACTGTAATCATTACATTTAGACCCTTAATTTAAAACAAAAAAGATAATTAAATAAATACAATAAAAACTGCAGTCATTAAATGCAGACTCTGTTATTTTAAACTAAAACTGTAATCATTAAATGTAGAATATTGAATTGTTACAGCTGTTCGTTTCATACCGGTCAGATCTGGTCTGTACGGGTTTCTGGGTTATTAGTTTTGTGTTAGCTGTGTGTTCTAGCTCTGCTGTTTGTTGATACTCACTGTATTCACTGTAGTGCTGTATCAGATTATTAGAGTTAAATGTCTTTGTCTTGGTTCCGCAAGGAGACACTCTGATTTTACAAAGTTTAAAAACGTCCTGGATGAGTCTGAGTCACATACGGTAAACACTGCCAGACGGACGACATGTTTTCTATCAGCGCATGCTTTTCTCGTGAGGCCGCTGCTTTAGTCAGTCTGTGGAAAATAAGAGGGTATGTATTTCCACCTAGTGGCTCAGATAGGAATTGCAGGGAGCTGCCCGGAGGGTGTTTTAAGGAGGTCTCCTGTTCCTGGATGAAACACTAGCTGGAAATACAGAAATTAGGCTCATTTGTTTAACGTCATCGATCGGCTCTCGGGATCACTGATCATATATTTTGATTAAAAACCGGCTGATACTGATACATAGCCGATTGATCCTTCCATCTCTAGTGGCGAGGTATGTATAGCTAGATAATACATTATCTTGTCAGTTACAGAGGATCTTTGCTGGTAGCAGTCAGTGTGATGTCGGAGTTGAGAAGGTTTGCTCCTGTTATGTTTAAGTCATACGTCTGGCTGCATTTTTTGGTTCCCAGTGGAAACAGTACACGGTAATACAGCCAAGCAGTGCTTAATTTGTGCTGGATCTTGCTGGAACAAGATCTGGCACCTCTCATATTTCAGGTACTTGTGTTCCAGAACTTATTTATGTGGATCCACCACCTTTTTGACATCTTTTTTTTTGTAGGACACCAAAATCTATTCGTCCAGTGGCATCTCTGAGATTTTATGGTTGCAGCTCCTTACATTCATTAAAGCTAGGATTATTTTATTGTATAGAATGCTATTATGTTAGATGGACACTTGAAGCACTGTGGTGTCTATGCGTTCCAGGACCTTTTCCCTCACTGCCACTTGCTGGATCACCCCACCTTTAGCGTTCCACTACCTGATGTTTTACAAACTAAGCACTGCAGCCAAGCATTTGTGAGCACAGTAAGAAAACCATACCGAACACCGCGGCTAGTACAAGCACTATGCAGAACCACTCACAGCGCCACCACGGCTCTCTACTGAAGCCCGTCGTGCCTGTAAAGAAAACAACAGACGACTTAACAAAGCCTTTGGACCTCAACTACCCCAGTCAAGTGCTAGAACTACGGCAGTAACGACAGACTCAGGCGTTTCCACTGCAGCTGATATGAGACTGTAGTGGAGATTACAGGGTTTAGGCGACTCCTCCACACTTTGGAACCAAACTACACCATCACGCTTGCATTTCACTCACACTGCTTCAGTCAAAAGCTAGAAACTCCTGGACAGTTCAAGTTTCAAGATACTCGGTCGTAAAGGAGAGAAACCTGTGCTTGAGTTTGCATTTTTTGACTTTTTTTCAAAACTTTTTTCCAGACGTTTTTCATCTTTGAAGTTTTCCTAAAAACATTTCAAACTGTGGTCTCGTCTCGTCTCGATGAGTGTCTCGTCGCACCTCTGCTAGTCAGTAAAGAGATAACTGATTGTGTACTGATCGGCTGTGGTTGACAATAGCTGGAGAAGTAAGAAATAAGTTTCTCAGATGGGAAGCATTATGATGATTCGGCAGCTAGACTAAGATACATAGCACTGAGGATGGAGCTGTTGGAACTGCTGGGAGATGGAACAAGTGACCATCCACCATCAGTGACGTCATCTGGAAATCCGGATGCAGATATTAACAAAGCAGTAAGAGCTTTAGCGCTAGTGATAAGCTTTAAGACTCAGCAGTACAGCAGACTGGGAGGCTTTCCCTGCTCTCATTTGAACTGGTGGCCAAGTTGTGTGACTGATCTGATGAACAGAAAGCCCTGCAGCTGATGCTTTGTCTGACTGATGATGAATTAGCCTGCCCGCTACTGCTAGACCCCAGCGCGAGATCGGATTACAGTGTACTGGTCAGTCAAATCAAATCAGAGTTTATTTATTGTCACTCACATAGTCATACACGCTGCAGCTAAGAGTGAAATGCTTCGACAGCTGCCTGCTCACATCAGACAGTCTGATAGTATGAAGATAGAATATTTAAAATATAAATATAAGAGCGATATGTGAAAAACATAAAATAAAATACAACATATAGATATATAGTAATATAATTCTGAAAGTAAAGAATGGAGGTAATTATGTTATGTTAGCGCGCGCCTTTACGCTACTTGTTTATGTTGGAATGGAAGAGTCTAATGGTGAGGAACACTGCTATTTAGTGGTTGGGCTGATTACTATAGTGGTCTGGCTTATTAATCGATACTATATAGTGGTCGGGGTAATCAGCAAGAGGTAATTAAAATGATGTGTGTGAGAGGTTGTCCTAGTAGGGCTGTGTGTTGTTTTTTTGGTCATTTTTATTGGTCCATTACTCGTGAAATACATGCAAGATATGTGTTTTTTCTTAGACTGCAATGATATGCACAGGTTTGCTGATGATAACATTAATAGTGCGACTTTACACTACTTGTTTACGTTGGAGTAGAAAAGTCTAATGATGAGGAACACTGCCATCTAGTGGCCGGGGTACCTCTTTATATATTAGTGGTGTGCCATATCGTATCATACACAATAATATCACCAACATTTTTGAATATGGTGAACGATATTATACCCTGAAATATCCTGCCAGGATACTACTTTTAGTGTTTTTAGCAAAAGAAAAATTCACACTTTTCTCATTTCCCATTATATATCTACTAGAGACAGAGTTTATCAGTTCAGTATCATTCACTTTACTTCAGTCCTGGATATATGGAGATATTTGGAGTGCATTATTTCGTATCCAGACATTCTGGTTAATTGACTTCTGTTACAGTCTGATGAAAATTCTTGTATTTTTTAAATATCTCAGTTAGGGGTGTGCCATATCATATCGTATGCAATAATAAAATGTAATTTTCATTTTGTTGCAGCAGTGTATTCTTGAAAAAAAAATTTAATTCAATGTTTTGTCATATCGTTAAGTGTATCATTATCGCAAAAATACCATGAAATATTGTGATATTATTGTAGGGCCATATCGCCCACCCCTAATTGGATGAGTACTGTTTAGCAGATAGTTCAGAAGTGTGTGCAACAAAAAGCTGTGTAGCAGGAGGTAATTAAAATGATCAGTGATTAGCGTGTATTAATGTTTATGATGTGTGTGAGAGGTCGTCCTAGTAGGGTTGTGTGTTGGCAAGAACCTGGTGATATGATATGTATCATGATACAGGGGTTACGATTTGATATAGTGTGATCTATTGTAATACAGTAAGCGGTGAAATATCTCAAATTTTAAAATCAATTTAAGATAAATTGTTGCAAAATTAAAAAACATAACACTATATCTCCAAAATGGCAACTTTACAGGAAAGACAAAAACCCTTAATGTAAGTCAGTGGAACCAGAATTTTTTCCAAGCTGTTAGGAGCATTCCTATTGGTCCATGCACCATTAAATATTCACACAGCTGTCGTCTTCGAATGATGTACAAATATAAAAATCAGCAAAATGGAAATGCTTGTTTTTCTATGGGCAGTGACGATATGCATATGTTTGTTAATACTAATTTTAGTTGTGCGCTCTATGCTACTTGTTGATGTTGTAGAGGAAGAGTCTGAGGGTGAGAAACACTGCCATCTAGTGGTCAGGGCTTTATACACAATGCAGAATGAGCCACTCTCTGCCACAAAGCTTTAGTTTGTAAACTATTAATTAAAAATCTGTACTGTGTCTTTGAGAAACAATACCATAATAAACGTAATAAACATAATATCACAATATTCAATATATTCACCCCTCAGTCTTAACTGCTACCCTGGTTCAAACATTACTTGAAATCTGCTTTATTATTAATTCATCAGTTTGTATTTGCTGATTGAGTGTGTTCGGTGATGTTGTGCTTCACTCTTCTTTGATTGCTCGTCCATCAATATTGGCAGTGGTGTCTGTATATGAGCGTTTGAGTCAGGCGTTTGTTTGATCCTCAGAAAATATAAACATAGTGAGTGTTTATCTGTTCAGACAGCAGTGATATAGTGCCTTTACTAAGCAGCTAAAGAGATAAGAATGTAAGCAAGTACACAGATAGAGGGGTAAAGTAAGTGAATGAATAAATAAAGATAAAGAAATAAAATATTCACTGTGCACCGAGACCAAATTCATTTGAAATGATTTCGAGTCAGTCAGTACATGCTAGCAGCAAGGTTGCTCCATCAGGCTGGAGCTCGATGAACATTTTCACCCTAAATGTAAACTCTATTACCAAAAGTATTTGTTCGTCTGTCCTCACACTTATATAAACTTGAGTGACGTCCTCTTCTTAATCCATAGGGTTTAATATGATGTCGGCCCAACCTTTGCAGCTTTAACAGCTTCAGCTCTTCTGGGAAGTCTCTCCACACGGTTTAGGAGAGTGTTTATGGGAATGTTTGATTGTTCTTCCAGAAGACCATTAGTGAGGTCAGGCTCTGATGTTGGACGAGAAGGTCTGGCTCACAGTCTCCGCTCTAATTCATCCCAAAGGTGTTCTATCAGGTTGAGGTCAGGACTCTGTGCAGGACAGTCTTCCTCACCAAACTCCTCCTCCATGTATTTATGGAGCTGCTCTGTGCACTGGTGGGCAGCCATGTTGGAACAGGAAGGGGCCGTCCCCAAACTGTCCCCACAAAGTTGGGAGCATGAAATTGTCCAGAATGTCTTGGTCTGCTGAAGCATTAAGAGTTCCTTTCACTGGAACTGAGGGTCCGAGCCCACCTCCTGAAAACCATCCCCACACCATAATCCCCCCTCCACCAAACATTACACTCGGCACAGTGCAGTCAGACAAGTACCGTTACCCTGGCAACCGCCAAACCCAGACTCGTCCACTAGATTGCCAGACGGAGTAGCGTGATTGGTCTCTCCAGAGAACATGTCTCCACTACTCTAGAGTCTAATGTTGGTGTGCTTTACTCCACTGCATCTGATGCTCTGCATTGTTCTTGGTGATGTAAGGCTGCAGCTGCTCGGCCATGGAGACCCATTCCACAAAGCTCTCTACACTCTGTTCTTGAGCTGATCTGAAGACCACATGAAGTTTGGAGGTCTGTAGTGATGGACTCTGTAGAAAGTTGGTGACCTCTGTGCTCTATGCTCCTCAGCATCTGCTGACCTGCTCTGTCATTGTAGGAGTTCTACCACTTGGTGTCTGAGTTGCTGTCGTTCTCAATCACTTCCACTTTGTTCTAACACCACTGACAGTCCACTGTGGAATATTTAGTAGTGAGGAAACTTCACCACTGGACTTGCTCAGGTGGCGTCCTATCACGGTACCACGCTGGAGTTCACTGAGCTCCTTAGAGACCCACTCTTTACTAATGTGTGTAGAAGCAGTCTGCAGGACTAGGTACTGGTTTTATACACCTGTGGTCATGAAGTGATTGGAACTCCTGAATTCAATGATTTAGATGGACGAGTGAATAGTTTTGGAGATATGGTGTATTTTACACAGTCATGTTGAGATCACATCCATGCTCAGGAATGATTTATAAACGAGGCCCCTGA
>CM038703.1:3645418-3657918 GCA_021613375.1 Megaleporinus macrocephalus
GCTGTGCAGAAACGGTAGGTGTTTCTAGGGCTGTAGAATGTTCTGTAGGTTAATCATTATTATTTCGCTACTGATTTAAAGAGAAACTCCGGCTGGTAACACATGTAAGCCTTAATATATGTTGTAGTGACTCTAAATTATTAAACAGGTTGTTAAAATTCAATAAAAGTATCAGATTTATTAGATTTTGTGTAAAATCCGCTGCACGTGGGTCTCCATTGTTGTATCTACTGACGTGATCAGCGGGTAGTGACGTCAAATGGTTGCAGTAACCGGCCGTCACGCTGGAGCACAGCTAGCTACTAAACATGCTACTGTTCAGTCTTTACAGTTTGAACTAGAACTCAACATTTCTGACATCAGCGCTGACATCACACACCACGTTAGTGTAAATGGTGAACAGAGAGGGTGGAGGAGAGAGTGACACAGTGCTGGAGTTGTTGTGAAGCTGTGTGTTGGTGTTGATGGAGAAGGAGAGTGTCTGTTAAAGGAGCTCCGCTTTCTAGCAGGAAACATTCACGCTCAGTAAACAGCTCGATACACTGAACGGGAGTGTCTCTGAGCTTCACACTCCTTTATTAGTGAACTAGTATGTTCACTACTAAGACTGTACTTTCACCTTCAGGATCCACAAACGAGGAGAAGCAGCTGACGCTAATGCTAAACGTTCTCAGGAGAGAATCCAGCGCATGTTCTCGTTCACGGTTCTTCTCGCGGTTCTCCATAATCTGGAGCTTCTGGACTTCCTGTGTGGAGAAACTGTGACTGCATTGTGTTTTAGTCTGAGCTTAAAACCAACAGCCTCCGTCAAGTCTCTCACCAGTGGTGGTCTACTGAACCACTCAGACTCATCCAGACTGAAGTGAGGAGAGCAGAGCGGGGGTCTTTGGGTAGCTGTGTTGGTCCACACGCTGCTTCACTAACTATTCTCCTTGTTTATGTTTGTGAAGCTGTTTAGACTAATATCAGTCTTCACACTGCCTTTCACTGAAACAACATCAACTACACAATGTACATGGTTTTCTTTAAGCTCGGTTAGTAACTAACACTCACTCCTTCACACCACAGTCCAGTTCAGACCTGAAACCATCTGACCTCATCTACCCAGCAGGCATTGCACGTCAGTAATAATAGCTGATTCCATATGTTACATATTTAGAATAAAAGAGTTAATTTATTAATAAATCTGATACTTTTAGCGATTTTTTACAACATGTCTTAATAATTTAGTGTCATTTCACCATATTAAGGCTTATAAGTGTTACCAGCCGGGGTTCCCTTTAAAGGCTGTGATATGTAAACAACCTATCTGGAGTTTCATGGTTCTAGACCCCTCATTAGGACCAGCCAAGTGCACCACCTTTTATCCACAGGGTTTGAACAAAGCTGAGCTCCTGCTGCACCTTGATCTTCCTTCTGACTCCTCCCACACTTCTTTCATTCCTTAATTTTTCTTCATTAGTCCCTGCTCGCTCAGCACAGTGACCCACAATCAAACTCGTGAACCAATCTGTCTGGTCAGTAGGGCTGTGTATCGACAAGAACCTGACGATACAATACGTATTATGATACAGCGGCTACGATTCAGTATATTGAGAAATACTACGCTTTTAAAAATCCTACCCTAAAAATACACCACTGTATAAACAGGTTTGCCAATACTTACAATAGCACTGCGCCCTCGTACTGCTTGTTTTTGTTGGAGTGGAGCTGAAAATGGATTACAACACTGCTTTACATCAAAACTGTTCATTAATAATCCATACTGTGTTTGAGAATTGATACAGTATCACTAAACACAATATTGCGATATTCGATATTTCAGTATTTTCTTACACCCCTACTGGTCATTAGGGTAAACTACCAAATCAGGGAATCATACACAGAATAATGACTCCAGTATGAATGTCTGTATAGGGTTAGGTCAGCTGTCATGTATATGTAGATGGATAAAAACTGCCCTACAGTAGATTGGTCACCTAAATACATTTCCACATACAAATAAATCAATGAATAGCCCAATGAGCGTATCTAAGTGTACAGTTTTAACTATAATCACAACTCATCACAACAAACTGTAAACCTAGTTAAAGAAAGAATGAATCAAGTCATTAAGAACCTGGAAGGACATGAGCTTAAGTTACCATGAACCTGTAGAGTTAGATAGTATTGGTAAATTATTATTTTAGGTGTATATTTTGTTTTAAATATAATTTTATTAAAGTGCAAATATGAAAACAATAAGTTATGTGAGTAGTTTTGGGGTCTTTGGTCGTTAGTTTCAGTTTCAGATGTGCAAATTTGCATTTTGCCCACATTTTATCCTTATAATTCAGATTAGCTTGTACAGGTTTGTGGCTCTGTTTGCTATTTGCAATTATTTAGCAATTAAGAGCGTCTGCCAAGTGCAGTAAATGCATATTATGTTAAACACAGAAGGTCCAGCTCAGTGTTTAGACTTCAATTTATCTTAAAATCAACATCATACTGATGAAGATAAACAGTATATTTACATTTACATTACAGTATGTATCTCTATCTAGTACAAACAAGTTTAAGTCAAAACTACTCTTATACTCAAATACTTGTACAAAACAAAGAAAGAAGACAACAAAATATAAGATTAGACACAGAACAACACCTAACAAGACTGAAACACCTACAGAGAAGAGAATAAATACAAAACTACATACAGTATAAGTGCAGTACTTATCCAGAGCTCCTAAAAGATCAAGTGTAGTTACAGTTTATACCAATGCTTCAGTAGATCAGCGGTTATAAGTGCTTTAACAAAGTGATGGGTCTTCAGTCTGTGTTGAAGACCATGAGAGAGTTTGCTGTTAATATAATTCTGTTAGATAATTCCCTCACATCCTCAGAAGACACGTCCATCTCCGGGTTTTGACTGAGTTCTCTTTGAATGCTCTTTCATAGTACACAAGTACACATCGCCTGCTTGTGGGAGCCCAAAGCACAACCTGCGTTATGAAATGTACCTCTGCATGTTGCGTGCAATTACACACTCACACTAGACACAAATCAGTACAAAACACCTAACTTCAGAATATATAGTCCATTTTTTCCTGAGGGTGTATATTATATATAGGAAACCGCCAGTCTGTTAGGGTAACAGTAGCCTTTAGCATAGCAGCTGGGGTCCACTAGCCCTTACTCCATTCAACTCCATCAAATTCTATGTTGTTACTGATGTCCTAAGTGTAAATCATCTACAGAGACACACTTCTACACATTTTAATACACAATTACTGCTTATTAGTATAATAACATAAACCTGAATCCAATACAAGAGTCCTGGCACATTTAATATTATTCTCAGCATATAAATATGAATATGTTTAAATATTTTATGTTAATATAATATAATAGTTGTAATATATTCCCTTAGAAAATTAACTGATAGTGTAATTTACACTTTCACATATGACTGTATATAAATAAATATAATTGATTCATCCTTAGTGTGTTTCATTTGTGACACTGAACACATTTTAAAAGTGGAATGTTATAAAATATTAGAACGTGTGGGCACCTGCTGAGTAGCTTGGTTAGCTGTTACTCCTTATATGCTGATACTTGATTATCAGATATCGATATCGGTATCAGATCAGCAGAACTGGTATCGGTTCCTCCCTGTCTGATATCCTGCATCCCAAAATCGTACCTGTGTTTTATTTTTGGAAGTCAGATACGACGTCAGCTTTGTTAAACCCTGCCGTTCTAGAGATCTAGAGATCTTCCTAGAGCGGCTCGTCCCTCCGGAGCTCGGGGGGAGGGTTTCGCGTTGCACTGCGGCCTCTCCGGTCGGATCGTTTGTCTGGGATGATAATTTGTGTCCTGTTTAAATGACCATTAGGGTGTGTGGTTTACACGCCGACATGGGCAGGAGAGATGGATGGTGCTCCTGGGGGCTTTCAGGCCATCGCTCTCTTCAGGTCTGTCAATATGAGAGGAGCCGTCAGATGGCATCAGCAGAAGGAGGTGAAGGAATCGCTCACGCTCAGCAATTACGGCCCCGTAATTGATAAATTTCGTATTTTTTCATTTTACATGTCACATGGATTTTCCCTGCCGTCCCTGCCGCCGCGGTGCCGCGCCGCTTGTCTGTGTAAACGAGAGATAGATGGACTTTTTAAATGCCAACGTGGGGTGGAGAGTCGTGCAGCGAGGCTGTGAAGGATTGTTTAATGTTTGAAGCACTGAGGAGCTCAGAAACTCTCCGCGATGCAGAGAAAAGCACTGCGTCAGCAGCGGCCGCACACAGCTAACTCGGAGCCTGCCATTGTGTGCGATTGTGTGTTGGGGGAAGGGGTGGGGGGCTGGTTGGATGAGTCAATGTGTTTGAGGAGACGAACACATCGCCATGGAAGTGAGACGTCTTTGGTGAGAGTTCAGTACTCAGAACTGTACATACCCTGAACCTCAAACTCTGCTCTTCAGATACAAATCCTGCTTTTACAGAAGAGGGAGGATAAACGGGCCGAGTTCCAAATACTACACTGTTACATTAAAGACTGGTTAATATTTACACCCCCAACATTTACACACAACCACAACACCAACCAGCAACCAGAACATTTACACACAACCACAACACCAACCAGCAACCAGAACATTTACACACAACCACAACACCAACCAGAACATTTACACACAACCACAACACCAACCAGCAACCAGAACATTTACACACAACCACAACACCAACCAGCAACCAGAACATTTACACACAACCACAACACCAACCAGAACATTTACACACAACCACAACACCAACCAGCAACCAGAACATTTACACACAACCACAACACCAACCAGCAACCAGATCATTTACACACAACCACAACACCAACCAGCAACCAGAACATTTACACACAACCACAACACCAACCAGCAACCACAACATCTACACACAACCACAACACCAACCAGCAACCAGAACATTTACACACAACACCAACCAGAACATTTACACACAACCACAACACCAACCAGCAACCAGAACATTTACACACAACCACAACACCAACCAGCAACCAGAACATTTACACACAACCACAACACCAACCAGCAACCACAACATTTACACACAACCACAACACCAACCAGCAACCAGAACATTTACACACAACCACAACACCAACCAGCAACCAGAACATTTACACACAACCACAACACCAACCAGCAACCAGAACATTTACACACAACCACAACACCAACCAGCAACCAGAACATTTACACACAACCACAACACCAACCAGCAACCAGAGCATTTACACACAACCACAACACCAACCAGCAACCAGAACATTTACACACAACCACAACACCAACCAGAACATTTACACACAACCACAACACCAACCAGCAACCAGAACATTTACACACAACCACAACACCAACCAGCAACCAGATCATTTACACACAACCACAACACCAACCAGCAACCAGAACATTTACACACAACCACAACACCAACCAGCAACCACAACATCTACACACAACCACAACACCAACCAGCATCCAGAACATTTACACACAACCACAACACCAACCAGCAACCAGAACATTTACACACAACACCAACCAGAACATTTACACACAACCACAACACCAACCAGCAACCAGAACATTTACACACAACCACAACACCAACCAGCAACCACAACATTTACACACAACCACAACACCAACCAGCAACCAGAACATTTACACACAACCACAACACCAACCAGCAACCAGAACATTTACACACAACCACAACACCAACCAGCAACCATAACATTTACATACAACCACAACACCAACCAGCAACCAGAACATTTACACACAACCACAACACCAACCAGAACATTTACACACAACCACAACACCAACCAGCAACCAGAACATTTACACACAACCACAACACCAACCAGCAACCACAACATTTACACACAACACCAACCAGAACATTTACACACAACCACAACACCAACCAGCAACCAGAACATTTACACACAACCACAACACCAACCAGAACATTTACACACAACCACAACACCAACCAGCAACCAGAACATTACACACAACCACAACACCAACCAGCAACCAGAAACATTTACACACAACCACAACACCAACCAGCAACCAGAACATTTACACACAACCACAACACTCAACCAAGCAACCATAACATTTTACACACAACCACAACACCAACCAGCAACCAGAACATTTACACACAACCACAACACCAACCAGCAACCAGTACAGTTACACACAACCACAACACCAACCAGCACCATAACATTTACACACAACCACAACACCAACTAGCAACCAGAACATTTTACACACAACCACAACACCAACCAGAACATTTACACACAACCACAACACCAACCAGCAACCACAACATTTAACACAACAACACAACACCAACCGAGCAACCACAACATTTACACACAACACCAACCAGAACATTTACGCACAACCACAACACCAACCAGCAACCAGAACATTTACCACAACCACAAACACCAACCAGAACATTTACACACAACCACAACACCAACCAGCAACCAGGAACATTTACACACAACCACAACACCAACCAGCAACCAGAGCATTTACACACAACCACAACACCAACAGTGCAACCAGAACATTTACACACAACCACAACACCAACCAGAACATTTACACACAACCACAACACCAACCAGCAACCAGAACATTTACACACAACCACAACACCAACCAGCAACCAGATCATTTACACACAACCACAACACCAACCAGCAACAGAACATTTACACACAACCACAACACCAACCAGCAACCACAACATTTACACACAACCACAACACCAACCAGCAACCAGAACATTTACACACAACCCAACACCCAACCAGAACATTTACATCACAACCACAACACCAACCAGCAACCAGAACATTTACACACAACCACAACACCAACCAGCAACCAGAACTTTACACACAACCACAACACCAACCAGCAACCAGAACATTTACACCACAACCAACAAACACCAACCAGCAACCACAACATATACACACAACACCAACCAGAACATTTACACACAAGCACAACACCAACCAGCAACCAGAACATTTACACACAACCACAACACCAACCAGAACCTTTACACACAACCACAACAACAACCAGCAACCAGAACATTTACACACAACCACAACACCAACCAGCAACCAGAACATTTACACACAACCACAACACCAACCAGAACATTTACACACAACCACAACACCAACCAGCAACCAGAACATTTACACACAACCACAACACCAACCAGAACATTTACACACAACCACAACAACAACCAGCAATCCAGAACATTTACACACAACCACAACACCAACCAGCAACCAGAACATTTACACACAACCACAACACCAACCAGCAACCAAACATTTACACACAACCACAACACCAACCAGCAACCACAACATTTACACACAACCACAACACCAACCAGCAACCAGAACATTTACACACAACCACAACACCAACCAGCAACCATAACATTTACACACAACCACAACACCAACTAGCAACCAGAACATTTACACACAACCACAACACCAACCAGAACATTTACACACAACCACAACACCAACCAGCAACCACAACATTTACACACAACCACAACACCAACCAGCAACCACAACATTTACACACAACACCAACCAGAACATTTACGCACAACCACAACACCAACCAGCAACCAGAACATTTACACACAACCACAACACCAACCAGAACATTTACACACAACCACAACACCAACCAGCAACCAGAACATTTACACACAACCACAACACCAACCAGCAAACCAGAGCATTTACACACAACCACAACACCAACCAGCAACCAGAACATTTACACACAACCACAACACCAACCAGAACATTTACACACAACCACAACACCAACCAGCAACCAGAACATTTACACACAACCACAACACCAACCAGCAACCAGATCATTTACACACAACCACAACACCAACCAGCAACCAGAACATTTACACACAACCACAACACAACCAGCAACCATCAACATTTACACACAACCACAACACCAACCAGCAACCAGAACATTTACACACAACCACAACACCAACCAGCAACCAGAACATTTACACACAACCACAACACCAACCAGCAACCAGAACATTTACACACAACCACAACACCAACCAGCAACCACAACATTTACACACAACACCAACCAGAACATTTACACACAAGCACAACACCAACCAGCAACCAGAACATTTACACACAACCACAACACCAACCAGAACCTTTACACACAACCACAACAACAACCAGCAACCAGAACATTTACACCACAACCACAACACCAACCAGCAACCAGAACATTTACACACAACCACAACACCAACCAGAACATTTACACACAACCACAACACCAACCAGCAACCAGAACATTTACACACAAACCACAACACCAACCAGAACATTTACACACAACCACAACAACAACCAGCAACCAGAACATTTACTACACAACCACAACACCAACCAGCAACCAGAACATTTACACACAACCACAACACCAACCAGCAACCAGAACATTTACACACAACCACAACAACAACCAGCAACCAGAACATTTACACACAACCACAACACCAACCAGCAACCAGAACATTTACACACAACCACAACACCAACCAGCAACCAGAACATTTACACACCACTTTTCATTCCTTCCCAACAAACAACCCAACTGTCAGCGTATCCTGGGGTATAAATGTAAAACTGTCTTTGGCCATTTTTCACCCCGAGCAAAGTCATATACCTTCTATGTAGAACATTTAATACATGCTGGGTAAATACTGTGGCTTATTTAAATGTGACATTTTTCTGCAGAGCTCCTATAAAGTACATGTATATGTTTCCTTCCTCATCATGTGTGCAGCCAGATGTTCTCGCTTCTTAAACTGGTGGTCCAGCCTCGTCTCTGGCAAAGCTAATAGGAGTGGGATCAGCTCCTGCCTCCAAGCAGGCCAGAGACTGGGCACACTGGTGAGCGATAGGCTGAAATATGATTTCGGGGTGCCCTAACAGCCAGTGAGCGTCAAACAAGAGTGTTGCAAAAAAGTGTTGCATTGGGGTTGCAAAGCCTTCAGGATGTCAAAACATAAACAAACCCCACCAGAAACTAGTGTGTAACCCACAGTGTAACCCACTGCGCTACACCAACTACTGTAAAGACGTGTGACGTGGATGTGCTATAACTAAAACATTTGTTTGCGATAGCTGTCAATCTTTAAGCTACATTTTTATTTTTTTTATTTTTAAGTATTTAGTAAATATACTGATTGCTGTTGTGATTGTTTCAGTTTGAAAACAGTGGCTGTTCAGTTGGTATGTGTACGTCGTGGTTCCTGTTTTGTGAAGAATCCTGCAGCTGTGATATTTCTAGTTCTTTTCATGGTCCATGTATATGTTTCCTTCCTCACCATGTGTGCAGCCAGATGTTCACGCTTCTTAAACTGGTGGTCCAACCTCATCTCTGCCGCAGCTAATGGGAGTGGGATCAGTTCCTGGCCTCCCGCCCCCGGGCACAGGCCAGAGACTGGGCACACTGGTGAGCGATAGGCTGAAGTAGATGGGAATCAGTCTCACAGCCAGTGAGTGTTCAGATGTAGTGTTGCATTGGGGTTGCAAAGCCTTCAGGATGTCAAAACATAAACAAACCCCATCAGAAAATAGCTGCTTTACTGATAGAGCTGTCAGCTGTGGGACACGAGTTGATTGAGTGTGTAACGAGTTATGTTTTATCCCAACATTTACCATCTGTGGTCTTAAAGCCCACCTGCTTGTAGCTACAAAGCATAGCGGCTCAAAGAAACACTACAATGCATGTTCTCACTGAAACTGCTCCTCTGTGTTTCTCACCAGGGTCGCTGTTTGGTCTTCAGTCTGTTTAGTTTGGAGGGTTTCTGTTAGAGATGGAAGGATCGATCGGTTATGTATCGTATCGGCTGATTTTAATCATAATATGTGATCGGCCGATATTTCTCCAATCTAGCCGATCCCAAGAGCCGATCGATGACGTTAAACAAATGAGGCGAATTTCTGTTTCCAGCAAGCCCTCCTTGAAACCCCCTCCGGCCAGCTCCCTTCAATTCCTATCTGAACCACTAGGTGGAAATACATACCCTTTAATTTTCCTCAGACTGACTAAAGCAGCAGCCTCACGAGAAAAGCATGAGCTGGCAGTTTGTATGTGGCAGTTTGTCAGTACCGTATGTGACTCAGACTCATCCAGGTGTTCTGTAACATCTGTAAAATCAGTGTGTCTTGTTGGGGAACCAAGACAAAGACATTTAACTCTAATAATCTGATACAGCACTTAACAGTACTCCACACAGCTGAATACAGTGAGTATCAGTAAACAGCAGAGCTAGAACACACAGCTAACACAAAACAAACAACCCAGAACACCTACAGACCAGATCTGACTGGTACCAACAGAACAACAGCAACAATTCAATATTCTACATTTAATGATTACAGATTTAGTTTAAAATAACAGAGTCTGAGTTTAATGACTGCAGTTTTAACTGTATTTATTTAATTATCTTTTTTAGTTTTAAATTAAGGGTCTAAATGTAATGATTGCAGTATTGGAGATATTTGTTTGATTTATTTAGTTTATTTACTGTTAATTTTGTTAAAAATATTATGCTGTTTAATATGAGCTCGTTAAAAATGGTAATAAACCAGTTTAGACCATGTTTCATGACTTGCTAATAACTACATGTAGCCTACTGTGGCATATAGCCGATTGGTTTTGGCTATCGCGCTAAAAGGTGATCGGAATCGGCCTCAAAAATGCTGATTGGTCCATTTTTAGTTTCTGTGATTCGTTGGAAGCAGCTGAACCTCTCTGACTCCGCCCACTGTGCTGCATCACAATCAGCACTAATAATAAAGCTGGTTTCTGCTTCTGTATCAGTTTATCAGTCTAAGTTTAGCTGCTCGGGGGTCTGATGCTGGAGGAGCTGAATCAGACGTGTCTGTTTTTGGGGGTCTGGTTTGGTGTTTAGCTGCTCGGGTGTCTGATGCTGGAGGAGCTGAATCAGACGTGTCTGTTATTGGGGGTCTGGTTTGGAGTTTAGGCTGCTCGGGGTCTGATGCTGGAGGAGCTGAATCAGACGTGTCTGTTATTGGGGGTCTGGTTTGGTGTTTAGCAGCAGCTGCTGCTGCAGGAACGATATGAGAGTCTGATGATAAACAGAGTCTGATGATAAACAGAGTCTGATGATAAACAGAGTCTGATGACGGTGTGGAGAGACGTGCTGCTAGAAGAAGAAGAGAGATCTACTGATGAAGATCCTCGTATGATCATAGACTGTGTTCCACCAGCAGTGATCTGGACCAGAGTCGGGCTGGAAGTGGGTCCAGATCTCAGACCAGCTGACACATGATGTTTATGTATTTTATATAACAGGGTCTATATTGTGATTAATATTGATTAGAATTTGATAATGTGATTGTGTCTGATCTGTGAAGCTCCCAGTGGAGGAATGTCCACAGGTCAGTAGATCGATGCCTGGATAGCATTCCTAGCCTTCAGGAATCTGGAGATACGGACCCGGGAACCAGCGAACGGCTCACCTGTTGTTTTCTCCAAGGTGTCCATGTATGTGCAGCCCGGAATCTCAGGACCGGAATGTTGAATGTCATGTGTTTCTTCGCTGTCTGGTTGTTTATTCATACGACTTCAATACTGAAAGTAAATGTGAGCGCTTATTTTGGGTGGGCCAGCAATAAAAGCAGGTGGACCCACTGGGCCAGACTTTACCTGAGCACCTGAAAACTCTTCAGCGCTCCGGCTCCGGCTCCGCACTGACAGACAGGAATATTAGGCCTATTAAAGTGGGTTCCAGCCTGCCTGTGACATCACGGCATGTCCAGCGGGGGACAGGAAGGACGCGCGCATGCACACAGACTGACACTCCGGACCCTGGGATTGGTTCAGGACGGCGGAGGAGAAGAAGGACTTTGATGTGTGCCGGCACACACATGGAAGCAATTTCTGACATTCCTGTGAGATTAAAGCATGTTTGGAAAAGCGTTTCACTCGGAGCGTCACCGACTGCACAGAGTAGAGTTTCAAAGAACGTATAGATTCAGTTACTGTAATACAGGTCCTTACAGACGAGTGAAACAGGGGTCAGAGTGGGGGGGAGTGAGGGAGAGAGAGAGAGAGAGAGAAGGGACTGAAGGAGAGAGGCGGAGAGATAGGTAGGGTGGTGAGAAATATGGGACAGAGTGAGAGAATAAGTGAACGGAGTGAGGAGGCTGAAGGAGAGAGAACTGAGAGAGTGGGAGACTGACGGAGAGTGAGAGAGGCCTGAAGGAGAGAAGATGGAGAGATAGATGGAGTGGTGGAAAATATGGGACAGAGTCAGA
>CM038703.1:3662918-3697918 GCA_021613375.1 Megaleporinus macrocephalus
CAGCTCCATAAAGACATGGAGGAGCGAGTTTGGTGTGAAAGAACTTGACTGGCCTGTAGTCAAGTGCAGATGGTGGTTCATTCTGTCCAACTACAGTACAGCATCGCACTACAGTACTACTGTCACCGTCCTCTCATCGTTGTGGTGCTTTCATCTGCCCACTAATGTAGATCCAGAGCTGTGGAGGCTTTTTAGATGTTTTCTAGGAAGGTCTAATCTGGCCCTCCTGCTCTGGAGTGTTATCAGTGGTTTGTATCTTGAGGTAAACACCCTGTGTTTACAGTCGTGAGGGCGACTCTGGACTGTAGACTGTAAGAACGATATTGATGATATAATGATTTCTCTACATCCAATAGAAATGCTCCAAAGTAGCCTGGAAAAAAATCTGGTTCCATTGACGTACAGACTTACATTTCTCTCCTGTAGAGCTGCTATTTTGGAGATACATATTTTTCTCTACACAGCGACGATATGCTGACCTTGACTTGACTAGACTTGACGGTGGTGTAGTGGTTAGTATGGTGGTGTAGTGGTCAGTATGGTGGTGTAGTGGTCAGTATGGTGGTGTAGTGGTTAGTATGGTGGTGTAGTGGTTAGTACGGTGGTGTAGTGGTTAGTATGGTGGTGTAGTGGTTAGTATGGTGGTGTAGTGGTTAGTATGGTGGTGTAGTGGTTAGTACGGTGGTGTAGTGGTTAGTATGGTGGTGTAGTGGTTAGTACGGTGGTGTAGTGGTTAGTATGGTGGTGTAGTGGTCAGTACGGTGTTGTGGTGGTTAGTACGGTGGTGTGGTGGTTAGTACGGTGGTCTAGTGGTTAGTACGGTGGTGTAGTGGTTAGTACGGTGGTGTAGTGGTCAGTACGGTGGTGTAGTGGTTAGTACGGTGGTGTAGTGGTTAGTATGGTGGTGTAGTGGTCAGTACGATAGTGTAGTGGTTAGTATGGTGGTGTAGTGGTTAGTATGGTGGTGTAGTGGTTAGTACGGTGGTGTAGTGGTTAGTATGGTGGTGTAGTGGTTAGTATGGTGGTGTAGTGTTCAGTACGGTAGTGTAGTGGTTAGTATGGTGGTGTAATGGTTAGTATGGTGGTGTAGTGTTCAGTACGGTAGTGTAGTGGTTAGTATGGTGGTGTAATGGTTAGTACGGTGGTGTAGTGGTTAGTATGGTGGTGTAGTGGTTAGTACGGTGGTGTAGTGGTTAGTATGGTGGTGTAGTGGTTAGTACGGTGGTGTAGTGGTCAGTACGGTGGTGTAGTGGTCAGTATGGTGGTGTAGTGGTTAGTATGGTGGTGTAGTGGTTAGTATGGTGGTGTAGTGGTTAGTACTGTGGTGTAGTGGTTAGTATGGTGGTGTAGTGGTCAGTACGGTTTTGTGGTGGTTAGTACGGTGGTGTGGTGGTTAGTATAGTGGTGTAGTGGTCAGTACGGTGGTGTAGTGGTTAGTACGGTGGTGTAGTGGTTAGTATAGTGGTGTAGTGGTTAGTATGGTGGTGTAGTGGTTAGTATAGTGGTGTAGTGGTTAGTATGGTGGTGTAGTGGTTAGTACGGTGGTGTAATGGTTAGTATGGTGGTGTAGTGTTCAGTACGGTAGTGTAGTGGTTAGTATGGTGGTGTAATGGTTAGTATGGTAGTGTAGTGGTTAGTATGGTGGTGTAGTGGTTAGTATGGTGGTGTAGTGGTTAGTATGGTGGTGTAGTGGTTAGTGTAGTGGTCAGTATGGTGGTGTAGTGGTTAGTATAGTGGTGTAGTGGTTAGTATGGTGGTGTAGTGGTTAGTATGGTGGTGTAGTGGTTAGTGTAGTGGTCAGTATGGTGGTGTAGTGGTTAGTATAGTGGTGTAGTGGTCAGTATGGTGGTGTAGTGGTTAGTACGGTGGTGTAGTGGTCAGTACGGTAGTGTAGTGGTTAGTATGGTGGTGTAGTGGTTAGTATGGTGGTGTAGTGGTTAGTATGGTGGTGTAGTGGTCAGTATGGTGGTGTAGTGGTCAGTATGGTGGTGTAGTGGTTAGTATGGTGGTGTAGTGGTTAGTACGGTGGTGTAGTGGTTAGTATGGTGGTGTAGTGGTCAGTATGGTGGTGTAGTGGTTAGTACGGTGGTGTAGTGGTCAGTACGGTAGTGTAGTGGTTAGTACGGTGGTGTAGTGGTTAGTTATGGTGGTGTAGTGGTTAGTAAGGTGGTGTAGTGGTTAGTATGGTGGTGTAGTGGTTAGTACGGTGGTGTAGTGGTTAGTATGGTGGTGTAGTGGTCAGTACGGTGGTGTAGTGGTTAGTATGGTGGTGTAGTGGTTAGTACGGTGGTGTAGTGGTTAGTACGGTGGTGTAGTGGTTAGTAAGGTGGTGTAGTGGTCAGTATGGTGGTGTAGTGGTTAGTAAGGTGGTGTAGTGGTCAGTATGGTAGTGTAGTGGTTAGTACGGTGGTGTAGTGGTTAGTATGGTGGTGTAGTGGTCAGTACGGTGTTGTGGTGGTTAGTACGGTGGTCTAGTGGTTAGTACGGTGGTGTAGTGGTTAGTACGGTGGTGTAGTGGTCAGTACGGTGGTGTAGTGGTTAGTACGGTGGTGTAGTGGTTAGTATGGTGGTGTAGTGGTCAGTACGATAGTGTAGTGGTTAGTATGGTGGTGTAGTGGTTAGTATGGTGGTGTAGTGTTCAGTACGGTAGTGTAGTGGTTAGTATGGTGGTGTAATGGTTAGTATGGTGGTGTAGTGTTCAGTACGGTAGTGTAGTGGTTAGTACGGTGGTGTAGTGGTTAGTATGGTGGTGTAGTGGTTAGTATGGTGGTGTAGTGGTTAGTATGGTGGTGTAGTGGTTAGTATGGTGGTGTAGTGGTTAGTAAGGTGGTGTAATGGTTAGTACGGTGGTGTAGTGGTTAGTACGGTGGTGTAGTGGTTAGTATGGTGGTGTAGTGGTTAGTATGGTGGTGTAATGGTTAGTACGGTGGTGTAGTGGTTAGTATGGTGGTGTAGTGGTTAGTACGGTGGTGTAGTGGTCAGTATGGTGGTGTAGTGGTTAGTATGGTGGTGTAGTGGTTAGTTATGGTGGTGTAGTGGTTAGTAAGGTGGTGTAGTGGTTAGTACGGTAGTGTAGTGGTTAGTACGGTGGTTAAGAGTGTACGTTGAAGGTAGGTATAATTAATTGTAATTAAATATGTGATTAATTTAAACCTGTATAGCAGTTGATCAGTAAAGTCTGATGGATGTTCCAACATTAACGTTATGTTTTTTAATGTTGCTGTTAGTTTCTCCCGCCGCATCCCAACCGCTCCGAGTAACATCTCATTGGAAACACTTCCATCGACCACATGTTGATTATCCTACTCCAGCACTGCGATCTATCTCTCTCTGTTGGGGAGCAGGTGTATTACAGTAGCAGCAGGTTAATAAAGCTTGACGGCTGCAGTGAAATGTTCAGCGCTCCCTCCAGTGCAGGCCATGAAGAAGAGTAGAGGCCATTACCGGAGCCATCGCCGTAACTCTCCCCTGCTTGTGCGCTGTAGGCTGTAGCTCAGGGTTAGAGCACATTGCTGTGTAACTGCGGGACGGTTACAGCATTTGGGAGTCGTAAGAGTGATAGATTCATCACCGCGGACTGTTTCTCACTTCCAGGCTTGCCGTGGAAGCACCACAGTGTGGGGATAATGGACAATTCGCAGACGTTCCGCTGCATTCGTGAAATGTTATTATGGTTATTTTGGCCTATTATTTGGTCTGAAGTAACATAATAATGGAAGTGTGGCTACGTTTACTCAGATAGGTGGGTAAAAAGACAGATAGTTGGCAAAACTACTCATCTCAGTATACGCCAGCTCGAAACTACATCCAGATATTTGTTTTTTTTTTCCCCACAGTTTGACAGCTGTGGAGTCAGAAATTGTTGGCAGTATTTAAGTAATGGTGAGGAACACACTTTCTGGTGGCACGGTGGTGTAGTGGTTAGTATGGTGGTGTAGTGGTTAGTATGGTGGTGTAGTGGTTAGTATGGTGGTGTAGTGGTTAGTACGGTGGTGTAGTGGTCAGTACGGTGGTGTAGTGGTTAGTATGGTGGTGTAGTGGTTAGTATGGTGGTGTAGTGGTCAGTACGGTGGTGTAGTGGTTAGTATGGTGGTGTAGTGGTTAGTATGGTGGTGTAGTGGTTAGTATGGTGGTGTAGTGGTCAGTATGGTGGTGTAGTGGTTAGTACGGTGGTGTAGTGATTAGTACGGTGGTGTAGTGGTCAGTATGGTGGTGTAGTGGTTAGTACGGTGGTGTAGTGGTTAGTACGGTGGTGTAGTGGTTAGTATGGTAGTGTAGTGGTTAGTATGGTGGTGTAGTGGTTAGTACGGTAGTGTAGTGGTTAGTACGGTGGTGTAGTGGTTAGTATGGTAGTGTAGTGGTTAGTACGGTGGTGTAGTGGTTAGTACGGTGGTGTAGTGGTTAGTATGGTAGTGTAGTGGTTAGTATGGTGGTGTAGTGGTTAGTACGGTGGTGTAGTGGTCAGTACGGTGGTTTAGTGGTTAGTATGGTGGTGTAGTGGTTAGTATGGTGGTGTAGTGGTTAGTACGGTGGTGTAGTGGTTAGTATGGTGGTTAGTACGGTGGTGTAGTGGTTAGTACGGTGGTGTAGTGGTTAGTATGGTGGTATAGTGGTTAGTATGGTGGTGTAGTGGTTAGTATGGTGGTGTAGTGGTTAGTATGGTGGTGTAGTAGTTAGTATGGTGGTGTAGTGGTCAGTACGGTGGTGTAGTGGTTAGTATGGTGGTGTAGTGGTTAGTATGGTGGTGTAGTGGTCAGTACGGTGGTGTAGTGGTTAGTATGGTGGTGTAGTGGTTAGTATGGTGGTGTAGTGGTTAGTATGGTGGTGTAGTGGTCAGTATGGTGGTGTAGTGGTTAGTACGGTGGTGTAGTGATTAGTACGGTGGTGTAGTGGTCAGTATGGTGGTGTAGTGGTTAGTACGGTGGTGTAGTGGTTAGTACGGTGGTGTAGTGGTTAGTACGGTGGTGTAGTGGTTAGTATGGTAGTGTAGTGGTTAGTATGGTGGTGTAGTGGTTAGTATGGTGGTGTAGTGGTTAGTACGGTGGTGTAGTGGTCAGTATGGTGGTGTAGTGGTTAGTATGGTGGTGTAGTGGTCAGTACGGTGGTGTAGTGGTCAGTACGGTGGTGTAGTGGTTAGTACGGTGGGTCTGAATCCATCGTTGAAAATCACAAACACCATACGGTCTTCTCTGGGGTGGATGTGGATCTTCCAGCAAGACACTGAGACACGTCACACAACTAGAAATGTCCCACACTGGTTGGAAGAGCTGACCAAGACCTCCAAGTACTACCCTGGACCCCTAATTCCCCCAGACTTGAACCCAACTGAGCATCTGTGGTACCACCTAGATGGTGGTGTTGGCTCTATGGATCCTCCTCCACGCTCCCTCCAGCAGCTGTGGGATGCACTGCAGTCAGCATGATACCTCCAGATACCTGTGACCTCCTACCAGGACCTTACTGAGTCTCCCAGTCCGTCTAGCTGCTGTCAGTGCTGCACACGGTGGTCTCTCTGGATGTTAGTTCATAATAATGTGACTCTGCTGTGTAGTTGTTGGTGTCATATTCAAATTCTGCTTACATTCACAAAACATAATCAAGCCGTTCAGCCACTGGAAGTCATTTCTGTGTACATGGAAGTGTGTCAGTTGTAAGCGTTGACACACGGTGTAAGTTCAGGGCTTCATGCTCCAACGTCTGTTTACATTTACTCGTCACGTCGCAGCTCAGCCTCCGCACTTCACCAGAAGCGTTTTGCTAATGTGCTTCCTCCGTGCAGAACTGTGCTGGCAAATGACTTTGACTGAATGCAAATGGATATGCAAACCTCACAGAGGAGCTTCACTTCCTTCAAAATTCCCATGCTTCCCTTCCCCGCCACGTCTCGTATAGCGGTTCCACTCCGGCTCCCTTCCCGCTGCGGAATCTTCGCTCTTTGTCTTTGAGAGCGGAGCTCATTCTTTCATCGCCCTCCCTCTTCCTCACTCTCCTCCTCCATCTCTCCACGTTTGTCAGGCTCTTTGTTCCAGTCCCTTCGTAGGTGCTGAAAGATTAATGACGCCCATTCCTTCCCTCCTACATGAGTTACCTAATGTTTTGACTTCCTGACACTGTAAAGCTGCTCCTTAATGACCACTGTCACGGGAGAGCTGAGTGATTACCCTTATTACAGACGCCGGCTATCGATTACAGTACAGCTACGAGCCCGGCATTTGCATTCAAATATTAACCGACTATAAATATTAACAGTTTGCTGCGGATTTGATTAAGGATCGTGGACGCCGTACGATCAAAATATGCTGTTTGAGTCTGGAGCGCTCGGTCATTGATCAATGATTCATTAATACTATAACTGTCTTTCTGTATTATCTCAGAGTGAGAGGAGAGAAATATGATTAACAAGGAATCAGGCTCGATTGGGCCTTCCTCAGCTGCTGGATTGATTTTGGCCGGGAGCAGCTTTGAGACCTGACTGAATTAGAGTTCTTAGAAACCAAATACAGTAATGACAGCCTTCTTTTTGTTGCTGATTGAACAGAAATGCCACTAAATGTCTTCGCTCCATCGTCCTCCTGTAGAGAACCCAGTCTGGTGAAGAAACCAGAACCTCTCCAAGATCTGTCCACCTTGTTTTTTGGTGAACATTGTATTTAGAATTAGAATTTAGAATTATTTGCCACTTGCGTTGGCAGCAGAAGTTGACCTCCACGTTGAACCCATTTGTACAATCAAACACCCACACGCACAGTCATGGGGGCAGTCGTGGGCTGGAGGTTGAGGAACCAGCCTTGTGACCAGAAGGTTGCCGGTTCAATCCCATCAAGACACGACTGAAGTACCCTGAGCAATGCGCCTAACCTCTGACTGCTCCCCTGGCGCTGTTGTTGGGCTGCTTACTGCACTGGGCGAGTATGTGTATATGTAAGTGTATGTGAGCGTCTCACTGCCCACTAGTGCATCTGTTCACTAGTGTGTGTGTGTATATGTGAGTGTTTTACTGCCCCCTAGTGTGTCTGTTCACTAGTGTGTGTGTGTATATGTGAGTGTTTCACTGCCCCCTAGTGTGTCTGTTTACTAGTGGGTGTGTATATGTGAGCGTCTCACTGCCCCCTAGTGCGTCTGTTCACTAGTGTGTGTGTGTGTATATGTGAGTGTTTCACTGCCCCCTAGTGTGTCTGTTTACTAGTGGGTGTGTATATGTGAGCGTCTCACTGCCCCCTAGTGCGTCTGTTCACTAGTGTGTGTGTGTATATGTGAGTGTTTTACTGCCCCTTAGTGTGTCTATTCAATAGTGGGTGTGTATGTGAGCGTTTTACTGGACCCTAGTGTGTCTATTCACTAGTGTGTGTGTATATGTGAGCGTTTCACTGCCCCATAGTATGTCTATTCACTAGTGTGTGTGTGTATATGTGAGCGTCTCACTGCCCCCTAGTATGTCTATTCACTAGTGTGTGTGTATATGTGAGCGTCTCACTGCCCCCTAGTGCGTCTGTTCACTAGTGTGTGTGTGTATATGTGAGTGTTTTACTGCCCCTTAGTGTGTCTATTCACTAGTGTGTGTGTATATGTGAGTGTTTCACTGCCCCCCAGTTTGTCTATTCACTAGTGTGTGTGTATATGTGAGCGTTTCACTGCCCCATAGTATGTCTATTCACTAGTGTGTGTGTATATGTGAGCGTTTCACTGCCCCATAGTATGTCTATTCACTAGTGTGTGTGTATATGTGAGCGTTTCACTGCCCCCTAGTATGTCTATTCACTAGGGTGTGTGTATATGTGAGCGTTTCACTGCCCCTAGTATGTCTATTCACTAGTGTGTGTGTATATGTGAGCGTTTCACTGCCCCATAGTATGTCTATTCACTAGTGTGTGTGTATATGTGAGTGTTTCACTGCCCCCTAGTGTGTCTGTTTACTAGTGGGTGTGTATATGTGAGCGTCTCACTGCCCCCTAGTGCGTCTGTTCACTAGTGTGTGTGTGTGTGTATATGTGAGTGTTTTACTGCCCCCTAGTGTGTCTAGTCACTAGTGTGTGTGTATATGTGAGTGTTTCACTGCCCCCTAGTGTGTCTATTCAATAGTGGGTGTGTATGTGAGCGTTTTACTGGACCCTAGTGTGTCTATTCACTAGTGTGTGTGTATATGTGAGCGTTTCACTGCCCCCCAGTGTGTCTATTCACTAGTGTGTGTGTATATGTGAGCGTTTCACTGCCCCATAGTATGTCTATTCACTAGTGTGTGTGTATATGTGAGCGTTTCACTGCCCCCTAGTATGTCTATTCACTAGTGTGTGTGTATATGTGAGCGTTTCACTGCCCCCTAGTGTGTCTGTTTACTAGTGTGTGTGTATATGTGAGCGTTTCACTGCCCCCCTAGTATGTCTATTCACTAGTGTGTGTGTGTATATGTGAGTGTTTTACTGCCCCCTAGTGTGTCTAGTCACTAGTGTGTGTGTATATGTGAGTGTTTTACTGCCCCCTAGTGTGTCTAGTCACTAGTGTGTGTGTATGTGAGTGTTTTACTGCATGAATGGGTTAAATGCGGAGATCTTGAATTTACCTCTGGGAGTGTGTCTATCTATACACACTAGGGGGCAGTAAGCAGCCCTGTCCACAGCGCCCGGGGTGCAGTAGGGGGTTAGGTACCTTGTTCAGGGTCACTATAGTCGTGTTCTTGTTATGAACATCTCAAGAACTTTGACTTTTGAGACAGTTTTATACTGACTTGTTAAAAAACTCTTTTTGTTTGATTTAAATATCAGATATGCTAAAGATGCTTTATTATCAAAATAGCTGGTGATTAAGTTAATAGTTGGCAACTAATAGATTAATGTAGCAGCTCTAAATGCTAATTCTTTATAGTATATTAAAGATAAATGTTCTATGACAATTAATGCACTTCACAGTAGTGCATGCTCGTATTCTTGACCATGTGTTAAATTGAACAGTCGAATTTATTTCCAATAGAACCGATACAGAAAAACGAGGTACAGGCTAACAGAACACTGTTAACCCCTTAAAGGCACTGGTGGACATGAACTAGTGTAATGCTAGCAGTGGAAACTGGATGGACTTCTTTGTAGCTTGTCCTGCAGTTTTCAAAATATCAAAAGTGTCCGGTCTGATTGTGGGATTCAGGCTTGTGTACAGCTTTTTGATCGAAAGCACAGATTCCAGAAAACTACAGACTTTTTCTGGAATTGTCCCCATAGAGAATGAATAGGATGGATAAGTGCACGCCAATCTACTAAACTTCTGCTCGACCCACAGACACTGATTCACATACACTGACTCAGGGTGGACCCCCGACCACGACTGCAGTGTTGGTTTGGCCTGCACTCGTCTGTTTGCCATTTTTTCTATCCCTCTTTTTTCCCCATAGAGTCCCATTTATTTTCAGTCACACCCAAACAGCATAGTTTCATTTAACCTACATCCTCCAAACTGCATGTACTCTTTTAAGGCAGACCCCCAAACACTAATCCACAGACATACTGACCCACACTCCTCTATTTGTTGTTTTTTTATCCCTCGTTCCTCCCATAGGATCCCATTCATTATCGGGTGAACCCAAACATTACAGTTTCGTTCAACCTACAGCCTTTTCTTACTCAGCACATGTTCCCCAACCTCTAATCCACAGACATACTGACCCGCACGCCTCTACTTAATTAAAGCACATTTCTAGTTGTATAGTATTCTCGCTAGAATTTAATCAGCTAGGTTTGGTAATTAGGTAAGGGTATTTTGATGGGTATTTGATGGGTATTTACTGTGCTGGGGCTTTAAGGCCCGGTGAGCTGAGAAACTTGGGTAGGGAACGTGGAAATTCTGCCTACAGGGATGAAAATTCCAGCATAGAGAAATGCGTTCGGCAATCGTAGCTCAAGCTTGAGGGAAAGTCCACTGGGTATTTAGAAGTCAGTTAAAGTAATTAAAGCAAGGCAGCATCTTTTCTTCCACATGAGCAGAGTGGGGGAAGGTCCTGATGTGAATTAATGATGTCATTCAGCCGACGTTATTGCACAAAGTTACTTACAGATGCCAGCTGCAGGGACAGTCCTCTCGGAGCAAATGGGAATTAAATGTCTTGTTCAAGGGCACAACAGTAGAAGCTGGATGCTAACAGCTGGGAATCAATGCATGACCTCGTTGTTCACAGCCGGTTCACAGACTGCTGCTCCGCCAAAACCAACACATTAAACATGCTTTGTCTACAACCTATAACTGTATTTTCCTATATTTAATAAAATAGCTCACCGCTGGGACAGACGGCCTCTTCCTCTTCAGTGCTCTATGTTCTAGAACTGCTACCACAAGCGCCTCAGGATCATCTCCCCGTCTTCGGCAGCAGAAAACGCCATAAACACACATATTTCCACACTTTAATGAGTCTCGCTTTTCCATTAGAACCTCAACTGTTGTTGCAGCACGACGCCCAAGCTGCTAGTTACATCAGGCCCTAATTGGGGCTCTAAGCAACGCAACGTCGCCGCAACTCGTAAGTGCTTTCCGCTCGATTCATTCCATCTGCTTCTGCGCGAAACAACACTGGCCCAAGGACAGAGCCATGTGGCACTCCCAACATCTGACAATAGAAAATTCCACACACCTCTGGAATAAATCCGCCGTCTACCTGCCCGAGGTAGCGCGCGCTCCCCGGCACGAGCCGCCGCGGCCATTCAATTTATATGAAGGCGCTGAAAAGCAGACAGCAGCTGCTCACCTAGGCCTGGACGCTTTGACAAGCGGCATCTTAATATTTCAGGAGCCGGGCGGAAGCGGCAGGCGCAGCACTTTTCGGAGGGGCTTTTTCCACTGCAGGCAGCTGGAGAGGAGCTTACTGGGGCTTAATTAGAGCGAGAAGGCTGTTATCACAGCAGCAGCCGTGGAGCCGGGCGCCAGGTGCCTGCTCTGAATGTTTCATCCCCAGCCCGGCTAGTGGAGGAACAGCCAAGCCGAGGTGTCAAACACAATAGAGACTGCAGAATAAGTCTTCAGGCACCGAACTGGGGGTATATGCAGGTGAGGGAAGTGGTGGGGGCTGGGGTGGGGGTGGTATTCTTGGTATGTAAGATTATAAGGCTGGCTATATTGTATGTAAGAGTGGGTGAATTAGAATTTGATTGAATGTTGTTGTATGCATGGATGGGCTGGGATACCGGAGCGGGTCCTGACGGGGGCATGTAGGGTAATCAGTGGTGCGGTGCATGGTTAAATCAGAGGATTTGCATCTCTTAGAGTGAGCGAGAGAGAGAGAGGGAGAGAGAGAGAGAGAGAAAGAGAGAGAGAGAGAGAGAGAGAGAGAGAGAGAGAATGCAATACACCCAGACAAGTGATGGCTTAATCCAGCACAAGAACCTCCATCCTCACTATGTTCCAACAAAGTTGATCCAAAGTTTGTGCCACGTTCGCTCGACACATATATTTTCCTCACGCAGCTTGGACGGATACGTGTGGGATTTCATTTCCTCGCTGTTTGCGTTTGGATACGGATACCAGACAATAGCGATCCTATATTTATCCTTTTTAATTCGTAATGACCAGCGCCGGGAGCCTATCGGTATCTCCCTCCCTTTTCTTTTCGGGAAGTATTACAGGCAGAGGGGTGGCTTGAATCAATTATTTAGGCTAAAATAAAAAGTACAAAGCAGTCGTATCGGCGCCCGCGGCGAAGCGAGTGCCAGCGAAATTAGGTCACTTTTATAATATACTTTCGGGACGTCTACTGCCAGCCACTCGCAGAGGAGCCGTGTGCAGACTGTAGGACCGCGGTGGAGAGTCTGTGCAGTCTGTTTACATTGCTAAATGACTTGTTTAGGTCACTGGGATTGAAAGCCTTCCCTACGCTGACGTCCTTCACTCGGAATTGGTTCATTTGGGAAATGACATCCTGATTGGATTTCTCGTTTCTTTGGAGCGCAGCAGGATATCTGTGCTCGTTACCTCCAAACACAGACTTGCTCAAGTTTAGTAGAGTTTTATTACAGCTCATCATGATGGATGTGAAGTTTTATTTAACGGTAGGACTGTGTGTTGGCAAGAACCTGACGATACGATACGTGATACAGCCATCACGATTCAATATATCGTGATTATATTGCGATACTGCAAGCAAATCGATGTATTGCGATTTTTCAGATCCTACTATTAAAACACACCACTGTATGAACAGGTTTATCAATGCTTACAATAGCACTGCGTCCTTGTGCTGCGTGTTAATGTTGGAGTGGAGCTGAAAATGGATTACAACACTGCCATCTAGTGGTCAGAGGGTAAAAATACAACACACAGTGATTCCCTGTCTGCCAGGAATCTATGTATCCATACTGTGTTTTTGAGAATCGATACGGTATCACTAAACATAATATCCCGATATTCGATATTTTTGATATTTTCTTACACCCCTATTTAACAGTGTGTCACGCCCTGCCTTGTTCTTTCTGGCTACGTCCCTGGTTACATTCCCCATCCTAGTCATGTGTTAGCCTCATGCTTCTGTTCTGCCCTCTTGTGTCCATTCCTTACCTGTTCCCAGGTATGACTCGTTTCCTGTTGTTAGTCTCTATATATCGTCACTGTCCACTTTTCTCCACTTTTGTCGATTTGTATTTTTCTACATCAGTTAAATGCAGCAGCTGCTGTTTACATTGGGGGAAGATGAATGATGAATGGACCAATAGAAATGCTCCAAAATAGCTTGGACAAAATTCTGGTTCCATTAACCTACATTGAAAGTGTTTTGCATTGGACGATATCTTGGTGGTTCATTGATGTTTATGTTATGTTGATTTCTCGCCCTGTTTTTCGTCTTTAGTTTTCATTTTCTTCTTCATTAAAGTTTTGTAGAAAGCGTGCGAGTGTGTCCGCCTTCGCCTCGTCGTGCACCCCTCGTCACAAGGTGATGAATTATACCGCGAGGTTAACACAGTTCCATGGGGTATAAAATTAAAATTTTATAAAAATATTTTTCAGTCAAAATAGCACAAGGATGAAGTAGTGAAGCTCCGTTCTCCCCCAGCACAAACAGCCATGTTCAGAAAAGCTGGTTTGAGTGTCAGCCTGTCTGAAACGTGGAAGAACTTACAGGATACTGTTGGTATTGCTGGTGAGCAGGTTGCTGGGATAGCCAGCATGATAAGCAGCCAATGAAAAGCAATCCAAGCAGTAAGATTACCTTAAAACTGTAAGATTTCCTTAAATATAAGGCATTTTATTTGCTATTTTCTTGGCGTGAGCTGAAACAAGTTCACCCACACACCACAACACTAGCATCTTAAACACTTTCAAACCTGGGGCAGTGGAAATGGCTTGTCGTCTGTTAGTATGCATTTACAGTTTAGCGCAAGATTTAGGTTTAGACGCAGGATTAGGATAACGTTTAGGTTCTGGGAGGAGGTTCAGAGATTGTGAGCTTCAATGCAAGTCCAATCAGTCCAATTCCTAAGTGCTTTTTTGGTTTGTTCCCTCTGTTTCTATGCAACAGCAGTGGCCCAAGAACAGAACCATGTGGCACTCCAACATCTCACAATAGACAGTTCCATGTAGGGCTGGGGTGAAACGTCAACGTAATTGATGTAATCGATTATGAAATTTTGTCGATTAGCAAAATGTGCATTGATGTGTCGCAAAGATGGCCACGCCCACTGAACGCATGGATTTATCTGTGTGCATCTAAAGTTGTGGAGGTGTTTCTGTGTGAAATTTTAAAATTAATAACATGTAAAGGCTGATTTATTCTCCGTCTGAGTCCGTCTGAAGCGATATAGGGTCACTGCCCTCACACTTGTCTGCGTCAGCTCCGTTTACATGGTTGCTGAGCAACACGTCCAGTAGAGGGCAGTTGGGAGTAAATCAAACATGGCGGCGGTGGAGGAGCTAATAATTCTTTATTTAGTTCAAAAACAGAGAAAAAACGACTGTTAGTCTCGGCGCTGAGGAGGAGGTATATCGGAACATTTCTAATGAACACACACCTCAGAATGTCACCCCGTCTCTTCTTCGTGGTGTCCGTATGGAAGTGGTCATGTCTTGCACTGCCCCCCCCCCACGGTCTCCAGCGGTAAAGAATGAACTTAGTGCGTATCCGTATTTAACGCTGAGCATAAGCGAGTCTTTAACATGTTTCTCTCAGTAGAGTCACTAGACTACACATTGCTAACCGTTTCTTAATCGTCCAGTGTAGAACCTAAGACTGTTCTCGATACCCATAGGTTCACACGCTGGTTCTCAAACGACTCTCTGCCAAAATATATAGTCCACAAACTGTCCAATTTCTTGTGTGTGAGGCGTGTAGGCTATGTGTCATTTGTGCCTGTATAAGTAGAGTCAGAATGTAGAACGTATATACACACACACAAAATGTAATTTTTTTTATCAGATTAATCGACTAATCGAAAAATAAAATCGTTACAATAATCGATTATGAAATTAATCGTTAGGTGCAGCCCTAGTTCCATGTACCCAATAAGTAAGTCCAGTAAAGGTCCATAAACTCAACAAGCAGTCGGTGAAGCACAGCATAAAACATAGACAATATAAAAAAGTATGTTTGAAAGAGACTACTTTATTGTACCTTGTGCAGAGAGTAATGTGTAATTGTAAAATGAGTAGTAATAGTAGTAATAATTAGTAATGAGTAGTAATAGTAGTAATAATTAGTTATGAGTAGTAATAGTAGTAATAATTAGTATTGAGTAGTAATAGTAGTAATAATTAGTAAAGAGTAGTAATAGTAGTAATAATTAGTATTGAGTAGTAATAGTAGTAATAATTAGTAATGAGTAGTAATAGTAGTAATAATTAGTAATGAGTAGTAATAGTAGTAATAATTAGTATTGAGTAGTAATAGTAGTAATAATTAGTAATGAGTAGTAATAGTAGTAATAATTAGTAATGAGTAGTAATAGTAGTAATAATTAGTATTGAGTAGTAATAGTAGTAATAATTAGTAATGAGTAGTAATAGTAGTAATAATTAGTAATGAGTAGTAATAGTAGTGATAATTAGTAATGAGTAGTAATAGTAGTAATAATTAGTAATGAGTAGTAATAGTAGTGATAATTAGTAATGAGTAGTAATAGTAGTAATAATTAGTATTGAGTAGTAATAGTAGTAATAATTAGTAATGAGTAGTAATAGTAGTAATAATTAGTATTGAGTAGTAATAGTAGTAATAATTAGTATTGAGTAGTAATAGTAGTAATAATTAGTAATGAGTAGTAATAGTAGTAATAATTAGTAATGAGTAGTAATAGTAGTAATAATTAGTATTGAGTAGTAATAGTAGTAATAATTAGTAATGAGTAGTAATAGTAGTAATAATTAGTAATGAGTAGTAATAGTAGTGATAATTAGTAAAGAGTAGTAATAGTAGTAATATTTAGTCAAGAGTAGTAATAGTAGTGATAATTAGTAATGAGTAGTAATAATTAGTATTGAGTAGTAATAGTAGTGATAATTAGTATTGAGTAGTAATAGTAGTAATAATTAGTATTGAGTAGTAATAGTAGTAATAATTAGTAATGAGTAGTAATGAGTAGTAATAATTAGTAAAGAGTAGTAATAGTAGTAATAATTAGTAACGAGTAGTAATAGTAGTAATAATTAGTAATGAGTAGTAATAGTAGTAATAATTAGTAATGAGTAGTAATGAGTAGTAATAATTAGTAAAGAGTAGTAATAGTAGTAATAATTAGTATTGAGTAGTAATAGTAGTAATAATTAGTAATGAGTAGTAATAGTAGTAATAATTAGTAATGAGTAGTAATAGTAGTAATAATTAGTAATGAGTAGTAATAGTAGTAATAATTAGTATTGAGTAGTAATAGTAGTAATAATTAGTAATGAGTAGTAATAGTAGTAATAATTAGTATTGAGTAGTAATAGTAGTAATAATTAGTAATGAGTAGTAATAGTAGTAATAATTAGTAAAGAGTAGTAATAGTAGTAATAATTAGTATTGAGTAGTAATAGTAGTAATAATTAGTAATGAGTAGTAATAGTAGTAATAATTAGTAATGAGTAGTAATAGTAGTAATAATTAGTAATGAGTAGTAATAGTAGTAATAATTAGTAATGAGTAGTAATAGTAGTAATAATTAGTATTGAGTAGTAATAGTAGTAATAATTAGTATTGAGTAGTAATAGTAGTAATAATTAGTAATGAGTAGTAATAGTAGTAATAATTAGTAATGAGTAGTAATAGTAGTAATAATTAGTAATGAGTAGTAATAGTAGTAATAATTAGTAAAGAGTAGTAATAGTAGTAATAATTAGTATTGAGTAGTAATAGTAGTAATAATTAGTATTGAGTAGTAATAGTAGTAATAATTAGTATTGAGTAGTAATAGTAGTAATAATTAGTAATGAGTAGTAATAGTAGTAATAATTAGTAATGAGTAGTAATAGTAGTAATAATTAGTAATGAGTAGTAATAGTAGTAATAATTAGTATTGAGTAGAGAGATTATGGTTTATCCAGAAAGCAAGTAAGGAAATTCTATTAGGATGTGAGAAAGTTAACAAGGAATTTGAAGTGGATTAATTTTTAGGACCATAGAATCAAATTGACCACAAAAGGAAGAGGGCATGGTGGGATGACCAAGGGGATGGTTGCCCACCATAAACTCCCACAATATTGTTTGGTGGCTTACTGAGAGAACGCTAGAGGAGCTGAAGCATTGGAGACTGAAAGGAACCGGAGCAGCTCTGAGAAAATGTTCTGGCAGATGCTCTTTCTTGAGCTTCATGAGTTTTAATTACATAGTATGTTGATTTTGGTGGTGGAGGCGTCCCTTGAGTTTGGAGATCTGTTTTTTTTGTTTGTTTCTCTTTTCTTGGCGGTTGATTGGCTGCTTGTTGGCAAAATACCAGCAGAAACTAACCCCTCCCGTACTAATTCCATTATTGCCTGGTTAGTAGCTGACTTGGACACAGACATATCATCTGCAATCAACAATAAATCCGACCTACGGCAGCTATTTAAAGCCTCTAAAGAAGGATTATGCAGAAATGCCTCAAAACTAAAACCCATCTTGCCACACAAACATACCCACCACAAGAAAACAACTGCCAATCAGAAAAAAATCAAAAATCACTTACCAGCAAGAGACCCAAACTATAACAGAAAAAATATGATTTTAATAAATATGATTTTTATTGCTCTTAAATGAAACTTTTGTCCATTTTCCAGCTTCAAAACATAAAAAACAAAAGAAAACAGGATTCAATGACTTCAGGGTGACCCCAGGCCAAAACAACAAACAAAATCATCTAAAACAAAAACATCTAACCCTGAAAACAAAAAAAATAAAATACAAAACACTACCCTACCTTCTTGTTTTCCAAAAACAGAGGCAAAAGGTGTCAACAAAAAAAGGCAGGTCACCCCTACGAACCCTGGACACTAAACACTCTAATAAACAAACACAAAAAAAAGAACAACAAACAAGGTTGTGCTGGTGGGCCTTCACTGGAGCACATGTCGGCTCAGACGGGGAAAAGTGGTGCGGCTCTCCTGGACGTCCAGACAAAGAGGCTTTTTAAATCTCCCGCTAATAAATCCGGCCAATAGGACGTGAGCATGGGCGGAGCAACAAGCAGCCAATCAGCCGCCAACCTAAGGACAGACCAAAAAAAAGAAACAAACAAAAGAAAAAACAGATCTCCAAACTCAAGGGATGTAGCACTAGCAGAAACCAAAAAGCTGAGAACCATGGAGACTGGGGAGACTGGATCTGCCAGCCCAGAAGGGACTGGAGCTGCTGAGACCACCAGAGCTGGAGCCACAGTCAAACCTGGCCTGCAGATGACTAGAGAGGCAGAAAAGTGAAAGGCACTTGTGGCTGCTTTAAAGCTCTATTCTCCAGACATATCTTCTCTCCACCTGAGAAACTGACAGATCCACAGCTAGGAATTAGAGCTTGACGGACAGGTGCGACAGCCAGAGGGTCTGAATTAGCAGAAGTGGAGTGGCCAGGCCAGCGAGGTCTGGAAATGGAACGAAACCAGAACATAAGGCTTGTATCCTGGTGGTACTTTCATGGTACAGGGTACTCACCTTTATGACAAGGTTGTGAAGTTCTGGAGTGAGATGCTTGGTAGTCAAGACAAGGTAACTGGGGAGGACAGGACCTGTCATCTGCTCAGCAGTAGATCCTGCGGCAGGAACCCCAACAGAGCCTGGAGCATCAGAAGGCCAGGGAGAACAGAGGCGGCCAGAAGGACATATATGATGCCAGAGCTCAGGGAAAACTGTGGCAGAGACAATAAAGCCTGCACAATTCTGGAGGGACTGGGACCTCCGGAGCTGGATCAGCAGGAGGGGCCACATGCCTGCTGAACTACTGGGGCCAGAAGCTTCACAGCAACATAATAATTGGGGACGGTGTCAGAAAGAATAAGCAGCTCTGGCACTTCTTCTAGACAACAAACGTACATACAAGTATATATCCTAAAGGTCCACTTGTGGTAAACGAGTGAAGGTAGACTACGTTCACTTCTTGGGATATGTGTTATATATCTTTTCCAACTACGTCAATACAACTTTTGGCTCTGTCTCAAATCCTACTGAGCTCCTACATAGGCAGCATTTTACATCATAGTATGCGCTCCCGACATGTAGACTGTCCCAATTCTTACATACCTTAAACATGCTTCTACTGAGGAACCTTATTTACACCTGATTTTAAGAAGCATCGAACTCTTCCTCAGCCGCTAAGACAATCCCATGATGCACCGCAGGCTAATCTACGAGCAGTGAAGTGGTTTTAAATGTGAGTTTTGATTCTCTGGAGTTTTAATGTGTTTCTGGTCATATAATCACACAGAACAGTTTTTTATTATCAACTCTGTAACGAGTCCTTCACCATTTACACTTTATACTCCAGACATTAGCATTTATGCTAGCAGATTTTTAAGCCTCGGGCTATTGTTTTGGATGCCGGCTGGTAGCTTAGCAACCAGCTAAACCACCGGTGGCGTGCTGCAGTGGGCGGGAACAAGCCGTGACGCAGTCTCTCTCTAACTAGAGCGTCTCAGTAATCTGTTTTATGAGGAGAGATGAGGAGAGAACGCTGCTACTTACACAGCTGCTACCTAGACAGCCTACTTAGACACTCACTAGGGTTTGAGACAGACCCCATATATATCCTCTGTTTTCTCCCGGTCCTTGTCGCATCATCATTGTACTCAATGTGTCGAGTCAGTTGTGATTGTTAGATTGTCTGTCTTCATGGTTCACCTTGTAGGTCTGTTTATGTTTCATTTGTTACTTTGTTGTTTAATATTCTCTGTTCTGTTTGTTGTCGTCATGGAAAGACTATTGCACGTGTGTCCGCCTTCCACATCTTAGTCGGCATCACACTGTCCCAATTCTTAGATACTTTAAATATACTGTCGACTGCAGTTCCTTATTTTGGCCTAATAGTAAGGAAGCATCGAATGGTTCCTCAGCTGCTAAGGCTATTTCGTTCCAATGCAGGCAAAACCTTTTCCAACAAGGCGAAGCAGAGGAGTCATTTTTAAATGTAAGTTATTCCAATTTTCTTTGCAGTTTTATACACCGAGGTATAAGCGTTTATACTAGCTGATTTTTAAGCCTCATGCTGTTGATTTGGAGGGCCGGCTGGTAGCTTAGCCAGGTAGCCAGTAGTTAAACTCAGCTAAAACACTCAAAACTCAGTCTTGACACAGTTGCTCTCTAATTAGAGCGTCTCAATGATCTGTCTTATGAGGAGAGATGTCAGATAGAACGCTACCTACCTGGGGCAGTCATGGGCTGGAGGTTCGGGAACCAGCCTAGTGATAGGAAGGTTGTCTGTTTGATCCCATGAACCGACAGGACATGACTGAAGTGCTCTTGAGCAGGGCCCCAATTGCTTAACGGGTGCTGTGGTAGAGTTGCCCACCGCTCTGGGTAAGAGTGCTCACTGTCCCCTAGTGAGTCTGTTCACTAGTGTGGATGTGTATATGTGAGTGTGGGTTAAATGGAGATCTTGAATTTTCCTCTGGGATCAATAATGTATCTGTCTACTTATACAGCTGCCTATGTAGTCAGTGCACTACTTAGGGAGATCACTGTGTTTTGAGACAGACCCAAAATATGAGGAATGTAAGATCTCAGTTTATATACCGACCCAGAAAAGAGCATTTCCAAAAGAAGAACTGTAGCAGGGAACCTTTATGAACCCTGAAGAACCCACTTCTTTTTAAGGGCCCACAGAAAAACATGGGTGTGTCTCAAACCCTAGTGAGTGTCTAAGTAGGCTGTCTAGGTAGCAGCTGTGTAAGTATCAGTGTTCTCTCCTCATCTCTCCTCATAAAACAGATTACTGAGACGCTCTAGTTAGAGAGAGACTGCGTCACGGCTTGTTCCCGCCCACTGCAGCGCGCCACCGGTGGTTTAGCTGGTTGCTAAGATACCAGCCGGCATCCAAAACAATAGCCCGAGGCTTAAAAATCTGCTAGCATAAATGCTAATGTCTGGAGTATAAAGTGTAAATGGTGAAGGACTCGTTACAGAGTTGATAATAAAATACTGTTTTGTATGATTATATGACCAGAAACACATTAAAACTCCAGAGAATCAAAATAACTCACATTTTAAAACCACTTCACTGCTCCTAGATCAGCCTGCGCTGCATCATGGGATTGTCTTAGCGGCTGAGGAAGAGTTCAATACTTCTTTAAAATCAGGTCTAAATAAGGTTCCTCAGTAGACAGTATGTTTAAGGTATGTAAGAATTGGGACAGTTGTGTTGGAGCGCATACTATGATGTAAAATGCTGCCTATGTAGGGAGTTCACTAGGTTTTGAGACAGAGCCCGTGTATCTCCATATTTGTCCGTTTTCATTTTTCTATATAATTCGAACCCGACAGCTTCTCTTTATGTCCTGTGAAAGTTTCACGATGGATGGACCAATAGAAATGCTCCAAAATCACCTAGAATTAAACCTCCTTACATTGACTTACATTGAAAGTAAAGACAGTTTTTGTTCTCTCCTGTAAAGTTTTCTTTATGGTGCCTGCCGAGTCAGTCAGGGATGTAGAAGACCAGAAAACACTGCAGTCGTGAGCCGTCTGCTCTGAGCTCAGCGCTAGGCAGTTCACACTCTCTGTCAGAGTGTGTTAGGATGCCGTCAAGTGAGCTAAAACTCGCTCCAGGAGAGAAGTTCCCTCCAGATAAGCAGAACAGAAGCAGCTCTTCAACAGTGGTCTGAGAGAAGAGGCACTGCTGCAGCACCACAGCAATCCATCACGGGGCTGATAGAAGAGAGCCGGCCGCTGCCAATACAGAGGCTTCATTTCGCCCACTTCTCCCCGAGGGCTTTGTCTCCCCGGCCTTCACTAACGCTCATCCCATATAAGTCCTGGTCTTATCTGTCCATAGCGGAGAGGTCGGAGCAGGAGCAGGGTTGAGCCACTGAAGGAGAGCAGTGCAGGCCCATCTTCAGGGCTTTAATGAACATTTGAAAGGTGGAATCAGGACAGTTGAGCCAGGGGGCTTTATCAAAGAGGAGGGGATTTGGGCATGATCCGCCTCTCCCAAAGCCCTGGATCCTCCTCGAGCACGAGCAGCCATCTCTAAGGCACCTGCACGCTTGAGCTTTCAGACGGAACGCTCTTCCCTCGCAGGATCCTTCACTCTCACATCACCTGTCTGTATCAGTGAGTAGAAGCTGAAGGTCTGGGGCGTGTCCCAAATGCTCATTAGCTTCTAGTGGAAACACAAAATTTAACAGTAAACATACAGGTACTGATGTTGAACATTGCTGTGAGGATTTGATTGAGTGTTAGTGAGGTCAGGTACTGATGTTGAACATTGCTGTGAGGATCTGACTGAGTGTTAGTGAGGTCAGGTACTGATGTTGAACATTGCTGTGAAGATTTGATTGAGTGTTAGTGAGGTCAGGTACTGATGTTGAACATTGCTGTGAGGATTTGGTTGAGAGGTAGGTCTGGTACTGATGTTAAGCATTGCTGTGAGGATTTGATTGAGTGTTAATGAGGTCAGGTACTGATGTTGAACATTGCTGTGAGGATTTGATTAAGTGTTAGTGACGTCAGGTACTGATGTTGAACATTGCTGTGAGGATTTGATTGAGTGTTAGTGAGGTCAGGTACTGATGTTGAACATTGCTGTGAGGATTTGGTTGAGAGGTAGGTCTGGTACTAATGTTAAGCATTGCTGTGAGGATTTGATTGAGTGTTAATGAGGTCAGGTACTGATGTTGAACATTGCTGTGAGGATTTGATTGAGTGTTATTGAGGTCAGGTACTGATGTTGAACATTGCTGTGAGGATTTGATTAAGTGTTAGTGAGGTCAGGTACTGATGTTGAACATTGCTGTGAGGATCTGATTGAGTGTTAGTGAGGTCAGGTACTGATGTTGAACATTGCTGTGAAGATTTGATTGAGTGTTAGTGAGGTCAGGTACTGATGTTGAACATTGCTGTGAGGATTTGATTGAGTGTTAGTGAGGTCAGGTACTGATGTTGAACATTGCTGTGAGGGTTTGATTGAGTGTTATTGAGGTCAGGTACTCATGTTGAACATTGCTGTAAGGGTTTGATTGAGTGTTAGTGAGGTCAGGTACTCATGTTGAACATTGCTGTAAGGGTTTGATTGAGTGTTATTGAGGTCAGGTACTGGTGTTGAACATTGCTGTAAGGGTTTGATTGAGTGTTAGTGAGGTCAGGTACTCATGTTGAACATTGCTGTAAGGGTTTGATTGAGTGTTATTGAGGTCAGGTACTGGTGTTGAACATTGCTGTAAGGGTTTGATTGAGTGTTAGTGAGGTCAGGTACTGGTGTTGAACATTGCTGTGAGGATCTGATTGAGTGTTAGTGAGGTCAGGTACTGGTGTTAAACATTGCTGTAAGGGTTTGATTGAGTGTTAGTAAATAAGGTACTGATGTTGAACATTGCTGTGAGAATTTGATTGAGTGTTAGTGAGGTAAACTGGGTCATAATCTTGGATAATGCTTCCATAATCATTCTCCGACCAATCACAAGGCTGGAGTCTCTCTGGCCCCGCCCACTCAAACCAGTTTCAGAGACATAGAAACTTAGTGAGCTAAAGTTAACCAGCGTAATCAAAACAACCCCCACGATATCCGTCTCCTGCCCCCTTGTTCTGATCTGACAGTAATCAGACTGGCTGGACTCTAATAATTGGAGATCTCTTCGTTCTCAGACCCTGGATCTCCTGCATCTCCACCAAAAGCACTCCAGAGCTGAAAGTAATGTTTCTTCTTTGAGCTGGAACACTTTTCCACTGCAGCAGCTCGAGTACTGCTTATTCTGAGCGACCAAGTGCTCAACGCATTTAGAGCCTGCAGACCTCTGAACAAACCAGCTTCTTCTGAATACCATCTCAGGTTCTTCAGACTAAACGCTGAGGTCACTCAGACCCTGATGGTGCTTGCTGAAGTGGACCCTAATGGGACTAATTGGCTCAAAGCGTCTCAAAACTTTCCCATCTGAAGTTGGAGGACGTGCGGTAGATGTTTTGTGAGGAGCAGATGTTCTGGCCTAGTTTCTGTGGGGTTTTCGTGAGAAGGGTTCTTTGGTTTGGTCGAGGAAGTTCACAGCTTTGTTTTTTGTTTTCTTTTCCACGTTGACCTTGCGGGCGGCTGGTTCTGCTCCCTGGAGGCCTGTAAATATCTCAGCATTTGCACAATCATAGGTCTCCACCTCACCCAGACAATGACTGACATTGTTGGCTTGTTATTGGAGTGAGACCTGCCATTACCCAGTACGTAGATATCAGCTCGGAACCGCCGGCGTTCGTGAACCATTCAGACGCCGTGGGTCACAAAGTTTGTAGACACCAGCGTTTCTTCTGAAATGAAGGTATTATAGAGGACTTTGGGCTCCAGTAACAGCTTCTACTCTTCTGGGAAGACTTTAAACTAGATGTTAAGCATTGCTGTGAGGATTTGATTGAGCAGATTATTTTAGGAGAAAGTTTAAAACTGGAGTTCAAAGCCTGATTAAACGGTACTCCTAACAATCACCTGGAAGACCCTCTAGACCACCAAAACTTTACCGTAGATAGTTCTGTATGGAACCGGTTCTATGTAGTACTGTACATGCTGTAGTGGTTAGTATGGTGGTGTAGTGGTTAGTATGGTGGTGTAGTGGTCAGTATGGTGGTGTAGTGGTTAGTATGGTGGTGTAGTGGTTAGTACGGTGGTGTAGTGGTTAGTACGGTGGTGTAGTGGTTAGTACGGTGGTGTAGTGGTCAGTACGGTGGTGTAGTGGTTAGTACGGTGGTGTAGTAGTTAGTACGGTGGTGTAGTGGTTAGTACGGTGGTGTAGTGGTCAGTATGGTGGTGTAGTGGTCAGTATGGTGGTGTAGTAGTTAGTACGGTGGTGTAGTGGTTAGTATGGTGGTGTAGTGGTTAGTACGGTGGTGTAGTGGTTAGTACGGTGGTGTAGTGGTCAGTATGGTGGTGTAGTGGTCAGTATGGTGGTGTAGTAGTTAGTACGGTGGTGTAGTGGTTAGTACGGTGGTGTAGTGGTTAGTACGGTGGTGTAGTGGTTAGTACGGTGGTGTAGTGGTTAGTATGGTGGTGTAGTGGTTAGTACGGTTGTGTAGTGGTTAGTATGGTGGTGTAGTGGTTAGTACGGTGGTGTAGTGGTCAGTATGGTGGTGTAGGGGTTAGTACGGTGGTGTAGTGGTTAGTACGGTGGTGTAGTGGTTAGTTCGGTGGGGTAGTGGTCAGTACGGTGGTGTAGTGGTCAGTACGGTGGTGTAGTGGTCACTGCGGTGGTGTAGTGGTTAGTATGGTGGTGTAGTGGTCAGTATGGTGGTGTAGTGGTTAGTACGGTGGTGTAGTGGTTAGTACGGTGGTGTAGTGGTCAGTATGGTGGTGTAGTGGTCAGTATGGTGGTGTAGTGGTTAGTACAGTGGTGTAGTGGTCAGTATGGTGGTGTAGTGGTCAGTATGGTGGTGTAGTGGTTAGTACGGTGGTGTAGTGGTCAGTATGGTGGTGTAGTGGTCAGTATGGTGGTGTAGTGGTCAGTATGGTGGTGTAGTGGTTAGTACGGTGGTGTAGTGGTTAGTATGGTGGTGTAGTGGTCAGTATGGTGGTGTAGTGGTCAGTATGGTGGTGTAGTGGTTAGTATGGTGGTGTAGTGGTCAGTATGGTGGTGTAGAGGTTAGTATGGTGGTGTAGTGGTTAGTATGTTGGTGTAGTGGTCAGTATGGTGGTGTAGTGGTCAGTATGGTGGTGTAGTGGTCAGTATGGTGGTGTAGTGGTCAGCACTGTCTCCTCACAGTAAGATGATCTGGGTTGGATTCCCGGTCTGGGTGGTTCTGTGTGGAGTGTGTATGGTCTCTCTGTGTTTGAGTGGGTTCCTCCGGGTTCTCCGGTTTCCTCCCACAGTCCAAACACATGTATGTTAGGATCCTCACTCTAAACTGCCTGTAGGTGTGAGTGTGTGTTGGTCAGGTGATGATGCTGGGATTTAATATTAATTGTTTCTCATAATTGGAAAATCTTTATTATGAATTGAATTAGATGTAGAGTATAGAGAGTGTAGAGTATAGAGTATAGAGTGTATAGAGAGTTTAGAGAGTATAGAGAGTATAGAGTCGATAGAGCAGATAGAGTATAGAGAGTATAGAGTATAGAGGGTATAGAGTGTATAGAGTGTATAGAGAGTTTAGAGAGTTTAGAGAGTATAGAGAGTATAGAGAGAATAGAGTATAGAATATAGAAAGCTTAGAGAGTTTAGAGTATAGAGAGTATAGAGTATAGAGAGTATATAATATAGAGAGTATATAGAGTTTAGAGAGTATAGAGAGAATAGAGTATAGAGAGTATAGAGTTTAGAGAGTATAGAGTATAGAGAGTTTAGAGAGTATAGAGAGTATATAGTATAGAGAGTATAGAGTTTAGAGAGTATAGAGTGTATAGAGAGTATAGAGAGTAGAGTATAAAGTATAGAGGGTATAGAGAGTATAGAGTATAGAGAGTATAGAGTATAGAGAGTATAGAATATAGAGGGTATAGAGAGTATAGAGTATAGAGAGTATAGAGTATAGAGAGTATAGAGTATAGAGGGTATAGAGAGTATAGAGTATAGAGAGTATAGAGAGTATAGGGTATAGAGAGTATAGAGTATAGAGAGTAGTGTATAGAGTATAGAGAGTATAGAGAGTATAGAGAGTTTAGAGAGTATATAGTATAGAGAGTTTAGAGAGTATAGAGAGTATAGAGTATAGAGAGTAGAGTATAGAGTGTATAGAGTATAGAGAGTATAGAGTATAGAGGGTATAGAGAGTATAGAGAGTATAGAGTATAAAGAGTATAGAGAGTAGAGTATAGAGAGTAGAGTATAGAGAGTATAAAGTATAGAGGGTATAGAGAGTATAGAGTATAGAGAGTATAAAGTATAGAGGGTATAGAGAGTATAGAGTATAGAGAGTATAGAGTATAGAGAATATAGAATATAGATGGTATAGAGAGTATAGAGTATAGAGGGTATAGAGAGTATAGAGTATAGAGTGTATAGGGTATAGAGAGTATAGAGTATAGAGAGTATAGAGTATAAAGAGTTTAGAGAGTATAGAGAGTATAGAGTATAGAGAGTAGAGTATAGAGTATAGAGAGTATAGAGAGTATAGAGTATAGAGAAAATAAGGAGTATAGAGAGTATAGAGTATAGAGAGTATAGAGAGTATAGAGTCGATAGAGCAGATAGAGTATAGAGTATAGAGAGTATAGAGAGTATAGAGTATAGAGAATATAAGGAGTATAGAGAGTATAGAGTTTAGAGAGTATAGAGTATAGAGAATATAAGGAGTATAGAGAGTATAGAGTATATAGAGTATAGAGAGTATAGAGTCGGTAGAGCAGATAGAGTATAGAGAGTATAGAGTCGATAGAGCAGATAGAGTATAGAGAGTATAGAGTCGATAGAGCAGATAGAGTATAGAGAGTATAGAGTCGATAGAGCAGATAGAGTATAGAGAGTATAGAGTATAGAGAGTATAGAGAGTATAGAGTATAGAGAGTATAGAGAGTATAGAGTATAGAGAGTATAGAGTATAGAGAGTATAGAGTATAGAGAATATAAGGAGTATAGAGAGTATATAGAGAGTATAGAGTATAGAGAATATAAGGAGTATAGAGAGTATAGAGAGTTCAGAGAGTTTAGAGAGTATAGAGTTTAGAGAGTTTAGAGAATGTGAGTAGAGTTATGTAGGTCAGTATGTAGTTATATATGAATTAATTACTCGTATTATATTTAAATAGTAATATAAACAGAACAGAAACTACCGCCGCCAGGCTTCTAAGGGTTAAAGTCGTTCCCGGCTGAGCGCTGTGACCTCGGCCGGTCGTGGGTCTCTGTGATCTGTCAGTCATGAAGGTTTTCTGGTTGTGATGTTGTTTCCTGTCTGAGCGAGCGCTCGTCCAGTCCGGGTCATTACTCGTCCGGCTCGCTCCGTCCCGCTCAGCGCTCGCAGCCTCGCCCCATTCCTCATTCTGTTTGATTGTTCTTCCTCTCCGGCCCGAGCCCGTCACCGCGGCACGCACACACCTCGTTTTTTGTTCCCCTTCTTTTTCATTTGTCACACCCCCCTCTGTTCCCCCGTACCCCAACCCTACTCACCCCCCCGCACCCCCCTCACCCCCCACACTCCCCCCTCCCCACCGCGGTCGCTGTGAAAATTGGTAAAAAATCTATTGATTCGAGGCGAGGCAGCTAAACGGAGCGCATCGCCGTAGAACCGAGTTTTGGCAGATGACACAAATTTAGCCTTGACGAGCTTCATTTACCCGAGCGTCCCCCTCCTGAACCACAGAGCCCCTCCGGACACGACTGAATAACAATAGAGGAGAAGAACAGACAGAAACAAAGCAGACGATAGAGAGAGAGAGAGAGAGAGAGAGAGAGAGAGAGAGGGGGAGCACAGATAAAAGCAGGAGGGCGAAAGAGTGAAACGAGACACAGACACAAAAAGACAGTGAGGGAAAGAAGGAGAGGTGAAAGGACAGAGGGAGAATGAAACAAAAGAAAGAAAGAAAGGCAGAAAAGGGAAAATAGCTGGGATAACTATAAAGAGAGAAAAAGAAAGAGAGACGAAGGGATGAAGGAATGATAAAGAGGAAAGAAAGAGAAAATAAGAACGTGGAGAGAAAAGGGAGAACGAGATAGAGAGTGGCAAACACAGAGGAAGGACAAAAGACAGTGGAAAGAGTGAAAGATTGAAAGACTAAGAGTGTGAAAAGAAAAACAAGTGATGAGGAACAGAGAAATAGGAAGATAACAGAGAGGAAAAACAGACAGCATGAAGAGAAAGAAAATGAATGGAGAATGGAGAGATAAATGAGTGTGGAAAGAGAAAGAGGTAGACTATTTGAGAAAGTGTGAAAGATAGGAAGAGTGTAGAAAAAAGAAAAAAAATGCAAAAGAGATAAAGTGAATAAGAGAAAGAGAGTGTGGAGAAAAAAGAAAGAAGTGATGAAAGAATAGAAAATGGAAAGAAAAAAGAGAAAAGGTTTAATAAGAGGGAGAGAGAAAAAAAGGCATCAAAGAGGAGAACAGAGAGGAGAGAGAGAGTGATAGAAAGGGTGATAGAGAGAGTAATAAAGAGGAATAGTGAGTGAGAGAATGATAGTGAGAGAGGAGAGAGAGAGAGAGTGATAGAAAGGGTGATAGAGAGAGTAATGAAGAGTAATAGTGAGTGAGAGAGTGATAGAGTGAGTAATAGGGAGTGATAGAGAGAGTAATTGAGAGACAGTAATAAAGAGTAATAGAGTAAGAGAGTAATAGAGTGAGAGAGTGATAAAAAGAGTGATAGAGAAAGTAATAAAGAGTAATAGAGAGTAAGAGAGAGTGATAGAAAGAGTGATAGAGAGAATAATAGAGAGTAAGAGAGAGTGATAGAAAGAGTGATAGAGAGTAATAAAGAGTAATAGAGAGCGAGGGAGTGATAGAGAGAGTGATAAAGAGTAATAGAGTTAGAGAGAGTGAAATAAAGAGTAATAGAGAGTGAGAGAGAGTGATAGAGAGAGTAATAAAGAGTAATAGAGAGCGAGGGAGTGATAGAGAGAGTGATAAAGAGTAAGAGAGAGTGAGAGAGTGAGGACACTGGTGTTTGTCTGAGTGAGGAGCAGGAGGTGGAGATGGAGGAGGTGAACGTCGTGGATGGAATGTGTTTTTATTCCGCACTGCTGTCTGATCCGGAGAGCTCAGGTGACCCTCTCGCGCGGACCCCCGGGGGGGACACATTTGCATTGAGATAAGAGTGATCAAAGGCTGCTTCCTCACTCCTGACAGAGCGGATATCAGCAGAGAGAGAGAGAGAGAGAGAGAGAGAGAGAGAGAGAGAGAGAGAGAGAGAGAGAGAGAGAGAGAGAGAGAGAGGCAGTAATAGAGAGAGAGAGGCAGTAATAGAGAATAGAGAGAGAGGCAGATAGAGGCAGATAGTAATAGAGAGAGAGAGAGGCAGAGAGAAAGACAGTAATAGAGGGAGAGAGGCAGAGAGAGAGACAGTAATAGAGAGAGACAGTAATAGAGAGAGAGAGGCAGAGAGAAAGACAGTAATAGAGGGAGAGAGGCAGAGAGAGAGACAGTAAAAGAGAGAGACAGTAATAGAGAGAGAGAGAGGCAGAGAGAAAGACAGTAATAGAGGGAGAGAGGCAGACAGTAATAGAGAGAGGCAGAGAGAGAGACAGTAATAGAGGGAGACAGTAATAGAGGGAGAGAGGCAGAGAGAGAGACAGTAATAGAGAGAGAGAGGCAGAGAGAGACAGAGAGAGGCAGAGAGAGAGACAGTAATAGAGGGAGAGAGGCAGAGAGAGAGGCAGAGAAAAAGACAGTAATAGAGGGAGAGAGGCAGACAGTAATAGAGAGAGGCAGAGAGAGAGACAGTAATAGAGGGAGACAGTAATAGAGGGAGAGAGGCAGAGAGAGAGACAGTAATAGAGAGAGAGAGGCAGAGAGAGACAGAGAGAGGCAGAGAGAGACAGTAATAGAGGGAGAGAGGCAGTAATAGAGAGAGACAGTAATAGAGAGAGAGGCAGAGAGAGAGGCAGTAATAGAGAGAGACAGTAATAGAGGGAGAGAGGCAGAGAGAGAGGCAGTAATAGAGAGAGACAGTAATAGAGAGAGAGGCAGAGAGAGAGGCAGTAATAGAGAGAGACAGTAATAGAGAGAGAGAGGCAGTAATAGAGAGAGACAGTAATAGAGGGAGAGAGGCAGAGAGAGAGACAGTAATAGAGGGAGAGAGGCAGAGAGAGAGACAGTAATAGAGAGAGACAGTAATAGAGGGAGAGAGGCAGAGAGAGGCAGAGAGAGAGACAGTAATAGAGGGAGAGAGGCAGAGAGAGAGACAGTAATAGAGAGAGACAGTAATAGAGGGAGAGAGGCAGAGAGAGAGGCAGTAATAGAGAGAGACAGTAATAGAGGGAGAGAGGCAGAGAGAGAGGCAGTAATAGAGGGAGAGAGAGACAGTAATAGAGAGAGACAGTAATAGAGAGAGAGGCAGAGAGAGAGACAGTAATAGAGAGAGACAGTAATAGAGGGAGAGAGGCAGAGAGAGGCAGAGAGAGAGACAGTAATAGAGGGAGACAGTAATAGAGGGAGAGAGGCAGAGAGAGAGACAGTAATAGAGAGAGACAGTAATAGACGGAGAGAGGCAGAGAGAGACAGTAATAGAGGGAGAGAGGCAGAGAGAGACAGTAATAGAGAGAGACAGTAATAGAGGGAGAGAGGCAGAGAGAGAGAGACAGTAATAGAGGGAGAGAGGCAGAGAGAGGCAGAGAGAGACAGTAATAGAGACAGACAGTAATAGAGAGAGAGAGGCAGTAATAGAGAGAGACAGTAATAGAGGGAGAGAGGCAGAGAGAGAGACAGTAATAGAGGGAGAGAGGCAGAGAGAGAGACAGTAATAGAGAGAGACAGTAATAGAGGGAGAGAGGCAGAGAGAGGCAGAGAGAGAGACAGTAATAGAGGGAGAGAGGCAGAGAGAGAGACAATAATAGAGAGAGACAGTAATAGAGGGAGAGAGGCAGAGAGAGAGGCAGTAATAGAGAGAGACAGTAATAGAGAGAGAGACAGTAATAGAGAGAGACAGTAATAGAGGGAGAGAGGCAGAGAGAGAGACAGTAATAGAGAGAGACAGTAATAGAGGGAGAGAGGCAGAGAGAGAGGCAGTAATAGAGGGAGAGAGAGACAGTAATAGAGGGAGACAGTAATAGAGGGAGAGAGGCAGAGAGAGAGACAGTAATAGAGAGAGACAGTAATAGAGGGAGAGAGGCAGAGAGAGACAGTAATAGAGGGAGACAGTAATAGAGGGAGAGAGGCAGAGAGAGAGACAGTAATAGAGGGAGACAGTAATAGAGAGAGGCAGTAATAGAGGGAGAGAGAGACAGTAATAGAGGGAGACAGTAATAGAAGGAGAGAGGCAGAGAGAGAGACAGTAATAGAGAGAGACAGTAATAGAGGGAGACAGTAATAGAGAGAGGCAGTAATAGAGGGAGAGAGAGACAGTAATAGAGGGAGACAGTAATAGAGGGAGAGAGGCAGAGAGAGAGACAGTAATAGAGAGAGACAGTAATAGAGGGAGAGAGGCAGAGAGAGAGACAGTAATAGAGAGAGACAGTAATAGAGGGAGAGAGGCAGAGAGAGAGACAGTAATAGAGGGAGACAGTAATAGAGGGAGAGAGGCAGAGAGAGGCAGAGAGAGAGACAGTAATAGAGAGAGGCAGTAATAGAGGGAGACAGTAATAGAGGGAGAGAGGCAGAGAGAGACAGTAATAGAGGGAGAGAGGCAGAGAGAGAGACAGTAATAGAGGGAGACAGTAATAGAGGGAGAGAGGCAGAGAGAGGCAGAGAGAGAGACAGTAATAGAGAGAGGCAGTAATAGAGGGAGACAGTAATAGAGGGAGACAGTAATAGAGAGAGACAGTAATAGAGGGAGACAGTAATAGAGGGAGAGAGGCAGAGAGAGGCAGAGAGAGGCAGAGAGAGAGGCAGTAATAGAGGGAGACAGTAATAGAGGGAGAGAGGCAGAGAGAGGCAGAGAGAGGCAGAGAGAGAGGCAGTAATAGAGGGAGAGAGGCAGAGAGAGGCAGAGAGAGAGACAGTAATAGAGGGAGACAGTAATAGAGGGAGAGAGGCAGAGAGAGGCAGAGAGAGGCAGAGAGAGGCAGAGAGAGAGGCGGTCTCTCAGTTGCCGGGTAGTGTGGAGCTGCGTGGTGTCCGGGGAGCGGCGGTGTTCCGGCTCTGATAGGATTAACAGCTGTACTGGAGGAGATAGAGTTATTTTGTTCGACCTGTCAGGCTCAGTCAAAGACCACAGCCCCGCCGGGGCATTCGAGAAAGGATTCCACCCCTGAGGTCTCAGGCTCAGGCACCCGGGGGTCTCGGGGGCCGCTGCTCTCACTGGGAATGTCCAGGCTGATCTCCAGTTCAAACAGAGTAAGAGCCTCGTGGTCACTAAGTGCAGTGATATGAGGTCAACGCTGGCAGGCTGGACACAGGACAGGAGAGAGAGAGAGGACTCACACTGTGGAGGAACATTAAAGCTAATAAATAAATAAATAAATAAATAAATAAATAAATAAATAATAGAAGCTTTAATTAAAAGCTGATAACGACTCACTGTCAGACACATATAACACTATTATAATAACAATCATTATAACACTCATTATAATAACACTGATATTATTAAAACACTCATATTATAATAACACTCATATTACAACATTCATATAACACTCATATAACACTCATATTACAACACTGACATTATAACACTCATATTATAATAACACTCATATTACAACACTGATATTATTAGAACACTCATATTACAACACTGATATTATTATAACACTGATATTATAACACTGATATTATTACACTAATATTATAACACTCATATTATTAAAACACTGATATTCTAATAACACTCATATAACACTCATATAACACTCATATTACAACACTGACATAACACTCATATAACACTCATATTACAACACTGACATTATAACACTCATATTATAATAACACTCATATTACAACACTGATATTATTATAACACTCATATTACAACACTGATATTATTAGAACACTCATATTACAACACTGATATTATTATAACACGGATATTATAACACTGATATTATTACACTAATATTATAACACTCATATTATTAAAACACTGATATTATTATAACACTGATATTATTAGAACACTAATATTATTAGAACACTAATATTATAACACTGATATAACACTCATTATTATAACACTCATATTATTATAACACTCATTATAATAACACTGATATTATTATAACACTCATAATAACACTGATATTATAACACTGATATTATAATAACACTCATTATAATAACATTGATATTATTATAACACTGATATTATAATAACACTCATTATAATAACATTGATATTATTATAACACTGATATGATTATAACACTCATAATAACACTGATATTATAACACTGATATTATTATAACACTGATATTATAATAACACTCATTATAATAACACTGATATTATTATAACACTCATTATAATAACACTGATATTATGATAACACTGATATTATTATAACACTGATATTATAATAACACTGATATTATAACACTGATATTATAATAACACTGATATTATAACACTGATATTATAACACTGATATTATAATAACACTGATATTATAATAACACTGATATTATAACACTGATATTATTATAACACTGATATTATAATAACACTGATATTATTATAACACTGATATTATAATAACACTGATATTATAACACTGATATTATTATAACACTGATATTATAACATTGATATTATTATAACACTGATATTATTATAACACTGATATTATAATAACACTGATATTATAACACTGATATTATTATAACACTGATATTATAACACTGATATTATTATAACACTGATATTATAACACTGATATTATAACACTGATATTATAATAACACTGATATTATAACACTGATATTATAATAACACTGATATTATAATAACACTGATATTATTATAACACTGATATTATAATAACACTGATATTATAATAACACTGATATTATTATAACACTGATATTATAATAACACTGATATTATAATAACACTGATATTTTTATAACACTGATATTATAATAACACTGATATTATAATAACACTGATACTTTTATAACACTGATATTATAATAACACTGATATTATAATAACACTGATATTATAATAACACTGATATTTTTATAACACTGATACTTTTATAACACTGATATTATAATAACACTGATATTATAATAACACTGATATTATAATAACACTAATATAATTATAACACTGATATTATTATAACACTGATATTATAAAAACACTGATATTATAATAACACTGATATTATAATAACACTGATATTATTATAACACTGATATTATAATAACACTGATATTATAATAACACTGATATTATTATAACACTGATATTATAATAACACTGATATTATAATAACACTGATACTTTTATAACACTGATATTATTATAACACTGATATAATAACACTGATATTATAATAACACTAATATTATAATAACACTGATATTATAATAACACTGATACTTTTATAACACTGATATTATAATAACACTGATATTATAATAACACTAATATTATTATAACACTGATATTATAATAACACTGATATTATAACACTGATACTTTTATAACACTGATATTATAATAACACTGATATTATAATAACACTGATACTTTTATAACACTGATATTATAATAACACTGATATTATAATAACACTAATATTATTATAACACTGATATTATAATAACACTGATATTATAACACTGATATTATTATAACACTGATATTATAACATTGATATTATTATAACACTGATATTATTATAACACTGATATTATAATAACACTGATATTATAACACTGATA